>BMAO01029220.1:0-69172 GCA_019973975.1 Trichonephila clavata
TTAATTAAATTATTCCTTGGACTTACGACTTTTACAGTGAACAATAAAAATAATTATAAAGAAAGAATTGGGGTGACACCATCCCCCCCCCCTCCGCGTGACCACTAACGTTAGCATAGAGGACGTGATTGTTTTCGGGTTAACAGAATTTATGGAAGATGTCCCTTGTAATCAAATGTGTTTTCAGCAGGATAATGCACCAATTCATTTCAAAATGGTTGCCCGTTTTTCATAGTATTAGACTGGTCATGGTGAACTGCTTTCAATAGAAATTCGAGTAGTACATTAGTAGTCTAAGCATCAATTTCTTCTTATGGGCTCATCCGCAGGCCACCATTTGTGAGACTCCTGCTAACTCAATTGAGGACCTTGTTATACTTGCGATTACTCATTGATATTGCAAATGTGGGCGAAGTGTCTGGAACAGCAGGAATTCATCGCCAATCACTTATTCGATGCTACATTACTGTTGATGTGTGATTGCAATATTCGTCATTTATTGTAAACAAAACTTCTAAGAAGAACTTTGAGATGATGCTGAAATTGAGCAATATTTTTCTTCTGTCGTCTCTTTTTTTTTTTTGTTTCTTGCCTCAACGCGTCATTTCACAAACGTTATTTACGCGTTCTATTAATTAAGTATACATGTTTTAATAAGTTTTAATACCAATCAAAATTTGTCCCATGACTGTAGATATATATTAATTAATCCAAGCATCATTGAAATATGTTTTGAGTTAAATACAACACTAAAAACTACTGAATATTCACATCAACCTTTAAGAAAAACCAAACATTGATGCACATTAAGAAATCACACTTGGTAAAAAGCGTTATCATTGATATTTAATTAAATAATTTCATTTCTAAGGCGGAACAAGTGTGCTTTATTTTACAAAATATTATCACATTAGAAATAAGTAAAAATATTCTTTTAAAAATGATATGCATTATTTATAGTTATCATGGTTTTAACTTTTGTTAGTTTTCGTATATAAAACATAAACATTAAATAAAGAATTATTATAAAAACAAAAAAAATATCCCATCATTTCTTAGTAATGTATACGTATCTTTTAAAAACCATTGCTTAAGAATTAAATTGTTTTTTTTAGAAATACACAAAGACATATCTTTAAGAAAATTCTATCTTATATCTAAACATGATATGTTTTTAGAAAGAGAAATATCAAAATCTTTCAGTTGTTTTTCAACAGAATTTTCAAACTGTGTTGACGCCACAATTGTGGAATTCAATAACTCTCTGAAAGAATTTCGTTTTTATTTACCGACAAAAATTTATGTTGGATTTAGAAGAATTGTTAAAATTCTTTGAAGTATGTCAAAAGAAATAATCCTATATATGTTTTTCTAGAGTAAACTCTCATAGAGGACATTTTCCATTCTCGATTCGAATTCTAACAGACTTTAAAGAATTCGAGTAATCATTACAGAATGCTTCTATTTTTGTTTGTGTATTATGTTGTGTACCGCCCATTGGACGAGTGCTTCCACGCCACAGGTCCGGTGTTCAAATCCAGGGCTGGGCAAGATCGAATGAGCCTTTTATCCGTCCAGTGGGTTGATAAATGTGTAACAAGATTGCTTGGGAACTAAACAATGTGGGTTCACGTCAGACTGACCACGTGACCGAAAATTCTGCTCGTGCACAACAGCGCCCAAGGTCACGAATACTGAAATGGACACACAACTGGCCTTGGTCTACCATGGGCAAGTTAGTATTATATGTTTATTTCAATAACATCTTAAAAATTACATTTTTTTCTTACATAATAATCATATTTTGAAATTTTTATCGAAACCAATTTTTTTTAGATGTGGTATTTTTATAATTCAGTGTATAACTTTATTTTTTTTAAAAAAAAGAAATTAATTTTAAATTTAAAATATATTTTCGTTCAATGTTGAGTCAGAACCTGACTAAATATTATTGCTTATTGCATGCTAATAAGAATCTATATGTAAAGTAGTATAATGTATTTTATACATAATACGATATATAAAAGTAACGATCAATATGCATTTTACTTAGAAGGTACTACAAAATAAAACCTTTTAAAAGAAAGTTTCTTTTCTTAAAAACGTGTAACATTTTTCATGAATAAAACATTACTGCTGAATGCTTAATAATGCTTCAAATGATATATGGAATCAGAATCTATTAATAATGCAGCAATTTTTTTAATGTTTAGAATAAAACTTAAATCTCCTGTACACAGACCATTTTGAAATTATGAACAAAATGTTAATTATGTATAAATCATACTTTTTCTTTAAGCCTTCACTAATGTATCGAATTTATGAAAGCAGTAAAGTGCATCTAAAATTACAAAATATAATGCAAGAACTACACTTTTCCTCGGATTTCTGAAAATGCTTTTATGTTTATTTTAATGGTTCATTTGCGGATTTTAAAACCTTAAGAAAAATAGAAAAAAAAATATTTTTAAAAAAAAAATGAAAAATGACATTTCAGTGAAACATTCATCGATTTTTCACTATTTTGGATGCACTTTGTTGTTGTTTCTAATGCCACTTGTCTAACGGTGTCAGATCGAAGTCTATGAAATTCATCTTGGTAAAAGACAGAAGAAATGCTTGTCGTTTATTGTAACTTTGAGCGCCAAGTAAGTGACAGTAAATTTTTTAGCTCAGCTCCATTATAATTTTGAGAGAGAACACCTTGAAGGTGGTCAGGGATCTTCCACCTCTCTTCCTCTTTGACCAACCTCACGAGAAGACTTGCAACTTGACGGCTATTTTGAGTAACCCCATGTCGCGAAGGCACGTTTCATTTACAAACATTCACACACACACACACACACACACACACATGCCCTCTCCAGGATTCAAACCCAGGTCCTCCGGCACAGCAGTCAGCGTCTCTAGCCACTACGCCGCTTGGGTGGTGGACGCATTTTATTGCACACAAATAGATATTCTATTTTTGGTTTAAAAATAAAAGTGAAATTTTCACTTAAAACTGACATTGCTTTCACGCATTTAGAATGTTCGATAGATGGAAGCGTTAAAATCAAATAACGCTTTTTTCGTCCTGATTCGTGGCCATAGTGTCCGACTCATGGCAGGGTACTGAAGGCCAACTGTGTGGAGGAGCTGATGCAAGTTCAATCGGTCGATGTTCAAAGTTCTCCCATTGGCAAATTGTGGAATTTAGGAGAAGCGGCAAGTTCAAGAGTTATCCTTGGTCACTTGACCATGGTTAAAATTTTCGAAGGCCACT
Organism: Trichonephila clavata; assembly: GCA_019973975.1. NCBI lineage: Eukaryota > Metazoa > Arthropoda > Arachnida > Araneae > Nephilidae > Trichonephila > Trichonephila clavata. The sequence continues at coordinate 3,266 of BMAO01029220.1, forward strand.
AATAGCCCTCGTGCTGCTTTATAGTGCGACGTTAACTTACGTTGACCTTACCTTTCTTTATTGAATGGCCTATACTTGCAATTTGAAATATAGAGCGATTCATAAAGAAGTATACACTTTCCAGACGTTGTAAAAGACTGACTCCATCTCAGCGAACTGCACGATAGATGTACTTTTAAAGTTTGTGCCTTGTCCCTGACGAAAGTGATGTAACCAATAGCATGCGTGTTATAAGATTAGTCGATCGAAATTGTAGCATCTCAAATGGTAAAGGCTTTTCGTGTTCTTAAATTTGGCAAACTGTCACAGGAGCCACTTCTTTCTGATATATAAACTCTTTGGTTGATGCCACTGTTTGCAGGATTGCGTTGACAACTTTATTCTACAATTGGATGGTGCCCCATCACATTAATTGAACATCGAGGGATATTTCCTCAATATAAACATCTCCTTTACTGATAGATTGGACGAGCCACGGGCTATTTCAAATTTTCCTTTGGTTTAAATAAATATTTACTTCCATTTACCGTATTTACCGTTTTTTATTATTTTTCTTCAAACCACACCACACTATTTACATCTATTTACAATTACAAAAATGACATAGGAAACTGTAGGCATCTTCTTCGCCATGTGTCTGCACGAGACCATGTTTTTCTTCTCCGTCCTTTTTCACTTAAAGGCCAAAAATCCAGTTCCACAGCTATATATATATATTCCACCAGTTCTTCCTAATCTATAGTGCGCTACGTGCCAAGCCTCCAGTTAAGTTTTTACTACGCTACAAGCCAAGCCTCCACACTCACACATTCAAGCTTTTACAGTTACTACATGCCGCTTACCCAATGGCCACCCGGACGTGCTGACTTAACAACTTGGCATATTTTCGTGTGGGGGTTAGATGAAGAACAAAGTATTCATCCCTTTCCTTCTTATTGATCTACCTGAAATTGGATATCACAACCTTGACCGATGGAATTGTTTCAGATACCTTAACACTCGTTTGGGTGAAAGTGGATCATCGGCTCGATGCGTGTAGTACGACTAACAGTCCACACACAAAAACATCTATGACTGTCTCTAACAAAACTGAAAATAACCCCATACAATTCTGTTACAAGCAACATATAACGTCATGTTTTGTTCTTGATTTATAGTGCATTGAAATTGTATACTTCTTTATGAATCCCTCTGTGTAAATATATTCATAGGAATGCATGTTCTTCTTTCTGGAAATATTTTCTGATTTCATTTTTAATCATCTCACACTGAATGCAAATAACCACTTTTAAAATTTTATTAAACCTGGATCTGAAATTACAATTCTGAATATTTAAAATCTAAGCACTTATATAATAAAGAAAGCCCAATGTTAACACACTTTCATCTTTATTCTTCATGTCATTTTAAAAGTACAACAGCTTCTCCAATTTACTTAGATACCTTTGTCTTTTATTCTTATGTCTGGCATTGTCATAGTTTTGTTTTAATTACTTTATGAATAATTGAAATGAATTATTTAGAATAATTCTGTATGCATATTATGATTTAAAACAATATTTTCATTACTTTTTTTAACTGATATGATGGTGAAATTGAATTATTTACTCATAATGCCGATGATGAAATCAAAATTTATTTTATTCAGACACTTTCGTATGCAACTCATCAAGTATGTACAAATTATCCAAAATTGAATATTAAATTATATTACTATTTAAAAATAAGATTACTAGTTTGATAATTCTTGAAAATATTCCAATCTAATTAGACTGTAAAAATTCTATTTAATTCTATTTCTAAAAAGGTTCTATAGTTCTGTTTTTAATGGATAAAAAATAATCTTGCTTTATACATTAATTATTAATAAAAATAATTTGGCAGGGTTTAATATTACAACATCTTATTTCATTACGAATGCAGTTTCTGGATTATTATTTTCACCATAACATTTCAGTAATGCGTATTTATGATATCTTTGTAGTTTTTATTCGCAACTAAATAATATTTCTGATAAATTAGGAATTCGAAATTGAACGAATTTTTTTTATCCATAATAATTAATAAACATTTATTTTAAGTCATTATAGTGAAGTTCTACAATTGAATCTGAATTGTTTTTTGTACATTTTAAACAATGAATAACGCACACACACGATTTATTGAGATGCCAGAATTATGTAAATTGAAATGCAGCGGGACAACATTAATAATTACATGCTTAGGAAATGATATACGACGGTTTAAAGGTCAATTTTACAAATGCTTAGAATTGAAAAAAATTTCAATTCGTATCGTATGAAAAATAATAATAAAACTATAAATAAATTTTCCCCGGAAAAAAGTAACAAATGCTGATTGAAAACAGCATAACAAATATTTAACCATTTCAGTAAATTTTCCTAATATTTGAATAAATTATATTACATTTGAAAAATTTATTTTCTACATATATATAAATGACATTCGAAATTCAGAATGCAAATAATCAGATTTTCTATAAAATAAAATTTAATTGAATATTGAAGTACGTTTTACGTAGCGTTTACATTTTGTCACGGATCTATACGTGTCCTTCCACCTACCCTCTTGGGAAATCTTTGGGCTATGAATATCAACATCCCTTTCTGAAGGAGAAACCGTGATATACAGATTAAGTCTATTATATATAGTATAGGTTTGCTTGCTAGTTATTTAGACAGAAGAGAGATGGAGAGATAGATATAGAGAAAGAGATAGTTAGCTAGAAGAAAATTGACGTTTAATTGAAGTTATCCAAATATTGAAATATTAAGAAGTAGAAGATAGGAAGACTATCTACATTTCAGGTATTAGTTAAATTGATATCGCTGGTTGATATTTAAATTATTAAATAGATTTAAGTGACAATTAGTCACATAGCTACAGTGTAAATCATTTATTAAAGAAGAAGATTGATTCATAAAAGGTGGGTCAATTTGTTAGAGGTATTTTCCAAACACACGACTTTCGTTACGAAAGCCATGTTCTTTATTTGGAAACATCTTAACCTAATTGGTTATTTGAATTTTGCCTGCGTAAATTAGTGTGCTGAATAAATAATTAGAAAATTGCATGTCGAATCGTCCTTCACTTTTTCCCATTCCTTTAGCCGGGTCCGAGAGTAGAATTAGGGGGTTACAATTTTAACTTAAAAATTAATATATTTGAAGGGTTATAAATACTATAATATCATACCTTTTATTCTTACGCCTAAAAAAAGAGTTTAGTTTCCTCCGATAGAAAATTTTTAGCGCATTACTGAACTTTGATGGCAAGATATTAAATAGTTTTTCACTTCTGTTTATTACCTAAATGGAAAATTTTCAGCAAGTGAATTAAATTCAAAGAAAATTGTCATAATAATAAATCAATGGGAAACAATCTTGTATATATATAAATATATTTAGAGCACCGACATAGGGTTAAGCTTGCTGTACAGAATCCAAACCTTCTTCAGCAAAAAATTTCGACATAATACAGCAATAAAAAGTGATTGGAAAACTTAGAGAGAAAAAATAAGTTAAGCCCTCAAAAAAGCAGGTGTAAACTTTCAATACTGTTTCAAAAAAACAAACTAATTGAAGGACAATTGAAGATATGCACAATGTTGCATGTTGAAAAAAACCATTTAGATTTATGCATATACACTGAGTAGCCAAATTATTATGATATACGAAGAACGGCCATAACTTCCCGTTGTTGCTGCTTAAAAGCGAGATAGAATGCTGGAATAGAGAAGCATCAATTACTGTGTGTTGCTTGCGAAGAAATGAGATAAAACTTAATTGAACCGAGTTTCAACTAGCAATGATTGCAGATGCTTGAATAATCAGATCCAATAACAGTAATTTCTGAACTTTCCTGGAACAGCAGTTATAAATGTTTACTAAGAGTGAGAATGACTATGCAGAAAATTGGGTCCCAACATCACGCTTTTGGTCGTCATAAGCTACTGTGAAAATTATCTAGTCCAACAGAAAAGCTACAAACTACGTCAAATTGCGAGAGATATTAATCAAAGAACAATTGCGAATATCTCTAAAGGAAAGGTTTCCCGTACATTACGCCATATAGGCTTTGGTAGTCCAAAATCTATTCAAAAGTTCTACAGTCGACCTTGAACAAGAGCAGATGCAGTGGCGCACACAGAAATTTCTTAAAGGGAATGGTTTCAGGGTCGAAACTCCACCCTTCTCGTATCATGCTCCAATCCACCGCCCTATACATTATTTTGATCTTGTCGATTTTCGAGGACAAAAAAACAGTAAAAAATTAATTAGTGTGTAAATAATTAGTATTAATTAATAAAATTAATTATTAATAAAATACATAATTAAATTTTACACACTATATACAAAAGATTATAATCAATCGGGGGAAAAATTAAAGGCTATGGAGGGGTTCGTACCCAAGGACACCCCCTTGTGGGCACCACTAAGCAGACGTATTTAGTTTGCAAAGGAGCGTAAATATTGAACAATGGATGATTGAAAAACGTTCATGTAGTTTGATGAATCATGTTTTCAATTACAACATGCAGATGGTACAGTGGGCATATGGATAAAACAGAAGGAAGGCAAGTATTACAATTGCACAGCCACACACAACTCTTCAAGCTGGTAGAGGCAATATTACGATTTTGAGACGGTAACTTAGCATTGCGTGGGTCCTTTAATGCGTATGGAAGACTGTCTGAACGACACCAAGCGTATTTAAGTGCTATCACAGGTCAAGTATATCCTGTCCTGATAATGGTATACCCTGCTGAAGATGAATACTTTCAGCAGGACAATGCTTCCTGTCATACAGGTGGAATTGCCCACAAATGGTTCGAAAAGCATGACAGAGATTTTACCTTGTTAGTTGGCACGCACTACCACACCAAGTCTCATTTCAGTTGAGAGTGTTTGGGATGATATCGAACAGCTCCATCCAGTACTATCAAATTTAAAGGCATCAGAAAGTGCAATTCATTGTATATGGTCTCAGATTCCTCATAGCTTTTACTTACAACTCATAGAGTCCATGTCAAGAAGGAACCATGCAGCATTAAGGGCAAAAGGGGATCTTATCTTGTGTTGAAGGGCTAGTCACTATATATTGTCCATTTAGTATATATATGTAGATATTAAATGATTAATGCTATATGTGTTTCTGAAGATATAAATGAATGTTGTGAACTTGATTATTTATGTTTTTCAAGCGACAAAAAGAAATAAATATACAAAAAAATTTCCCCGTAATTTCTTTTAAAAAAAGACATAGGAGAGTAACGTTTACAGCTGCTTTATTTGTAAAGCACTTGCTAAAAAAATATGCTCTTTATGAAGAAAAATACATTCAAAATTTGAATTCTGGTTTAAATCGAATTTCATATAAGCTCATTTGGTTGGAAATGCAGAGTTTAGATGTGGGTGCAATGTGCTTCTCTTCTTTTTAATATTTTTGCTGTATATCTCGTGACAATAATAAGCCCCTCTCGAACTTATCTAAGATCTCACTCACTTAAACTGATATCTTCATAAAAATTCTCAAAATTTACCTCAAAAAGCTTTCAGTTTAAGAAAAATGTAAAACTAAAAAGCGACATTTTAGACATTTTAAACCCCAAATACCTCTTTTCTCAAAATGTAGATAATTCTAAAGGTTTCAGAATCGTTTGAAGTATAAGAATAATTTGCTTTCTGCAAAACAAATTTCTAAGTCAATAAGAAAATAAAATCATTAAAGTAATATATACGTATATATATATATATATATATATATATATATATATATATATTATCTATTTCTTGGTTGGTTTGCTTTAGGTCCCAAGAATTTATTTTACTCTCTTTTTTGAGAGCTTTTATAGATAGTGAGATATTGAGTATATATATATATATTAATAATGTTTTACTCAAGTATTGAATTTTGAAATTGAATATTTTTATATAAAACATGTCAAAAATATTTTATACACTTCACAAACTAATAAACTAATATAAAATAAATTCTTTGAAGTATAAAGGTAAAAACATTTCTCAAATTTAAGGAGCATATTCAAATTGACTAAATTTTACTCTAGACTTTAGAATGTTGTTAGTAAAATTTGGCATATTTCATAGAACCAAAATATATCATCTCTCTCTCTCTCTCTGTATATATATATAATTAGCTAAATCACTTGATATTTTATTACGAAACAATTTTTATACCAGAAGTAAGTTTCCCGAAAAGTTTACTTTGATAAACATAGTCATTTTCAGGAAAAAAAAATTCGAATCATTTGTAAATATTCGGTGGGAAAAATTCAAGTTGTTTAAACGTGAAATTCTCATAAAAGCTAAAATATTTAGTTTATGAAATATAATAATATTTTCAAAGAATTTTTGTATTTCAATAATAGTTCAAGAAAATGATGTATTTTCTCCGTACTTTATATTTTATCCAATGGTATTTTTCTATTTTCAAAACATTATATAGAATAGCTCTAAAATAATTTAATGAAATAGGTTTCGAGTAAAGTTAGAGCTTGGAAATATTCAAAAGATATATTATATATTTGTTTCCTTTTAAAGAACATGTTTTATAAAATTTTAAAATATCCGATGTCTCACTGTCTCAATTTTTATTTCTTTACTCATTCCGTTGCCTCATATTGTTTTCGTTTTTGTGCTCTGTCTATTAAGAATCTTCAAATTTTATTAAATATGTGGTTTTACGAAATACTTAGTCTGGATATTGGAACATTCTAAGAAATGTTTAAATTTCCAGTTGCAAATTTTATTTAAGTAATTCAGGTTTAGAAATAACTTATATATTCTCTTACAATTAATATAAAATATATTTACTCGCAGATATTGAAAAACGAAACAGTTTCGTAATTTACATCTCATAAGTGGAAAAATTATTACTTTTATGTATGTATTAGTAAATCAAAGGGAAATAAATAATAAAATTCATAGTTTTGCTATTTTAACTAAAGTTTTTTAACAAATAAAAAGCAAACAGCTTTTTTTAAAACGAAATCTTTTTTTTTTTTCGTACGTTACTTTACGCAGTTGTTAAATAAAATATTTTGAAAATAATTTTTGAACATTTCAACCCAATTTCAATTTTTAATCACAAATATGTAATTTAAAACAATATATAAAGTTATAAATATATGTATGAAATCGTAGATGTGTGTGTGTGTGTGCGTGTGTATATCTCATCGAAACAAGAGACCACATTTTAAATTATGTATACTAATGATAAACCTGCTACGTATTTGTTATGTTGGGATTTTATTATATTATATGCACTTGAAGAAAATACGCGTTAACTATTTACAAATTCAAGTGACAGATTCTTATCAATTAATTAGACAAATTAAGATTTTCAGTAAGTTTTTAAAATGCAACTGACTGGTATATTTTGCGCAAAATATTCAAATAAAGGATGTTATTTTTTTCTTCTAAAAATGTATACCTTTTATAAAACTTAAGCTAAAAAAACGTATAAATGCAGATGGTTATCAAATATTGGAAACACATTAGATTTCTACAGAATTATTTATTCGTGTGCTGCAGGATTGCATTTAATAGAGCTTAGATTCTGGTAGGAATCGATTCATACAAGGACAGAACAGTTAGTGTTTAGATATTGTGTATTGTAGAATATTGTACCATTCTATAAGGAGTTATTGTAAAAGTTCTGGGAGAGATGCCAGTGAAGGATATCGATTACGTATTGACCGCTCTAAAATGGACCATAAGTTTTCAATTACAGTCAAATCTCCCTAATTCGAATACGAACCTCTCTCTAATTCGAAGTATATGTTCAATACCCAGAAAAACTCTTGATATTTCAAAATGAAACAAGACGCTTTGATAGACTCAATATTTCAAAATAAGTTTTGTGACTAGCCAGTCTAAAACATGCGTTAATTTGAAGTTATTGTATAAAACTCTCCACAATTCGAACAATCACTGTGATCTACAGTCCTGTAGCAAATTGGTTGATGCTTATAAGTTTTATGTGGCATTGTCCCTGTGTGTCTCCCTTGTAAAGTAGCAACTTTGATTATCTTCTGTCTGCTACTCCTTCTTATTGTTTTTCAGTTCTACAGGAAAAAATACACTTTTACTGCTTTTCTTCCTCAAGTGGACAACAGACCGACTGCACCATGCTGTCAGCCGTCCATATCATTCGTTTAACACGTGACATTACTACACAGGAAGGATGGTTGGCTATTGTGATAAAGAGATGAGTAGGATTGTGTATTTTGCGTCGGGCTGACATGACGATTTATGTCTCATTTATGTGGCTAATAGCAGGTGGCACCAAATGGGGCATGAGCTGGATTGGACCGTGCCTTGAAGAACCTATGGTGTTTGGAGCACTGTCTGAGGAAATTGGGTGCGAGACAATTTTATTTCCAATGGGGAATGGAAGATATTGAGAGGGGTGCGAAGGAGTTATGTTCTAAAAGGTTAAAAAATGCGGAGTAGAAAGTGAAAGTACAGGAGCGATGAGTAGAGCGATAAAAACAACTGGACGAATTTTGGTGGATTAATTAGGCGAGAATAACCTACCCAACGTCCTTACAATAACTATACACCGTAGGTAAGTGTGAAGCTGTGAATGCGTCTTATGTAATTTTAGATTATAAGTTTTAAATTAAAAGTTTTAAACTTAAATGCGTTAGGAAAAAGAAACTTTTCTTCGTGTATTTTGGGAGTTTTTTCTACCCTCTTTATAATTCGAACTCTTGATAATTCGAAGCTTTTCATTGGTCCCTCCAACTTCGAATTATCGAGAGTCGACTGTATATTGAAATCGGGTGACTGCGAGTGAAGGTAGATGATTAGCTTCCTCCTCATTTTCATCAAACCAAGATTGGACAAATCCCGTTGCATGGATAAGTGCATTATCATTCTGGAAAATTTTTCCTGCAAAAAACAAAGTTTGTATCGTAGGATAGACCCGTCAGCTAAAAGTTCTGTATATTTTCCAAATATAGTGATTCTTCCTTTTACAGTTACGATTGGTACAGCAGGAAAACACGACACAATTGCACATGTCACGACAGATCTCCCTCCATGATTCATAGTTGGAAGGAGTTAATGGCGATCATACGCTTCTGCAGATGTCTTCCTAACATGCACCCATCCTGTTGTGAGGAAAAGTTTGAAAGATTATATTCATCAGACCACATTACTTTCTTCCTCTTATCAATCGACTAGGTTTCGTGAGTGTGACACACTATAAACAACATTAGGCATTAACATGTGTAATAAGGGTCTTGGGTAAAGCTGCAGTGTCGTAAATGTTCTGTTCTCATGAAGGTATCTTCAAATCGTAATCGATGACACTTGGAGAATCTAGATGTAGATTAAGCTCTGTTGCTTTTGCTGCAGTTGTTGCTTTTTAAACCTTACAAACTGCTTCAATACCAGTCGAGCTCTTTTACTGAGCTTCTCTTTCCGTCGCTATTTTGTTTTGCCGAGCTTGTCTTGCCACGTTGTGTGTATGTTGTCATGATTATAGACATTGCACTTCTAGAAAAGCCTAAGAATTGGCATGTTTTTGTCACACTTGCTTCAGGTAGAAAGGCTCTTAAAATATGGACTCTGGAAATCGGAAAGGTCCGATGTTTTACGCTTTTGAAAAAAATCAAAAACCAACAGAACTTTAATAAAGCAATCACATGCTACCAGAATATATACAACTCTATTTATGGAAAACCCGGTAGCTATTATTATATTTTAATGCTTACGATGCGCTTTAAGAAAATGACACTTTTATTCGCAAGTTTTTCTAATATTTTGATAAACACCAGTGAAATCACTTTCGTAAATGTCTACTACTGAGAAATCTCTTTATTGCCTTATGGCACATCCAAAAATTAATGCTAATTAAATTATTATTATTATTTATATTAATTTAAACATATTGAAAAAACTTATCGCACTTTCAATTCTTAAACGCATGCCAACATTAAAAGAAATATAGCAAAAACCTTTCTAAGTTTATACATATATATATAGAACAGCGTTTCTCAAATTGTAGGGCGCGTCCCCCTACATGGCATGATAACCCTACGTCGAGGGGGGAGGCAAGCATATCGAAAAGTCAAAAATAAAAGATTATTTAAAGATTTATTAATTTACTGAAAGGAAGCAAAACAAAAACTTTCGGAACTAAAAAAAAGTAACATAATACTTATCCTGTTACTAAAACAGTAACTTAAAATACTTTTACTTAAAAGTAACATTTGCAAAATGTAACACTATATACTGATAGTTTGTAAGGTTTATAAATAAGATCGCGTATCATAGCTTTAGCATAAAGTACATTATTATTACATTCAATATAGTATCATTATATGGAGGAAGGCGCGATGAAAGTTATGATTGAAAATTCAGTCGTTAGTATTGAAAGTTTGAGAAGCACCGATAAGGAGAAAAACGACGCACTGATCATGAGATCTCAAGAATTATTTGACCTACAGTTTTGAAATTTGTCAGAGACATTCCTTTTAATAATTAGAGATCCGCTAAGAGCGGAATTTTTTGAAAATCGACTCCTAAGGGAGGGTTGTACGGGGAGGGCGTAATAGACAAATTTTTTTCTTTCGATGAATTATTAGACCTTCACATTTCGTATTTAGTGCATATTTTTTTAGTTGAGTAGAAATCCGCTAACTTGTAGCGATGTTATATATATAAGCCAATTACAGCATGCATCAGGACAGAAGTGATCATCTTGGTCTTGTGGTATGTTACGTGCTTACAAATCAGAAGGTGCAGAGTTCAATTCTTTTCATTGGTGAGCTAAGAAAAACGCAACCTTTTTTCCCGCAGCAGTCGTGGCGCCATCTACCCACCGCAAGAAAAATCAAAAGCCGTCAGATCCACTTGACGCAGCAACCAAAGTTGTCAGATATACTTGACGCAACAGCAACAACACACACTCTTGCCGATATCAAATATATCGTTCTTTCGCCTGCCTACCGACTCACTGGTGGGGAGTAATGTAGCGATATCAGCTTGATAAACCAGTAACAGAATCCGGAATTAAGAGGTTATTTTGGTCTGGTGGTATGTTACGTGCTTACGAATCAGAAGGTACCTCCTCGAACAGTTAGAATGACAAACTTAAAATTCGGTAAGAGCATTTTTCCTTTGCTGAATAGAAATCCGTTACGAGTGAGTTTTTTGTAAATTGACTCCAAAGACGAATTGCGGGGGTGTTATAGACAAACCTTTCTGTAATATAACTATCATACTTGCAGAAATTAAATTTGGAAAACATTTTTCTTTTGTTAGACTTAAGATACGCTAAGAACAGAATTTTTAAGGAAATCGTCTCTCAAAGCGGTTTTCGGGTTATGGAACTGTTATAAATAAAAATAAAAATGAGCCACAGGAGAGGAGGGCTATAAGATAGTGATTCTCCCACTTTCAATACTTGTGACCCAATTTTCAATCATAGTTTCCATCACTCACCTTTCCTCCTTCATAAAATAACAATATATTGAATTCAATAATAACATACTTTGTCGTAAAGCTACAACACGAATTTAATTATAAACCGTACAAATTATCACGATAAGTATTTAGTTTTGTATATAATTTTACAATTTATAAGAGCCAATGCGTAAAAATATGAAAATTGTTCTTAACTTAGTATTGTTAAATAAATATGCAAATGCATTGCACAGTACTGATACATTTATATGCTTATTATATCAATGTAAATGTGTATTTTATTTTTTTAATATTTCAGAATGTACCTTGTTTTGCTTCCATTCAAAAAATTAATATTTTGTTTAAAATAATCTTTTGTTTTCAACTTTTCAAAATACTCGCGCCCTGACATAGGGTTATCAGAACCCTCCACAGGGGGCACGCTCAACAGTTTGAGAAACGCTCCTATAAGAATATTTTTTGATAGTATCGCAGGCTAAATAGTGAGACTTAATGGGACAGTAGCTTAAAAAGAATGCTTAGTATTACGATGTGAAGAAATATCGTATATTTTTATTAATCTAAAGTTTATTTGGAAAACTGAGATGTAATAGTATTTACGTATTATTGCAGGAATCACCGACGTTCAACATAAATCACCCTGTTGACAACCTCAATTTTGCATGTGTCGTAAGCGCTAAATTGGCAATCATGTGTTTCTTTTAATATAATGTCTTCAATACGGTTCGATATACTTATTACCGATATAACTACAATATACTCAGGATAAAATACAATAATGAAATAAAAAATAAAGTGATAGAAAAAATAAAATTTGAGGAAAAAAAACTGCATTATTTTTATATTTGTCCTGAATTCAATTTGTTACATTTCAAAATGTGAATAAAATTGTTTGTTCTATTTTTCGTGTTCAACAGAACAGTCGCTTTCGATATCAAAGATAAACACAATATGGTACAATGAACTAAATGTTTGCCAATCAGATTTCATATCAGCATTCTGAAAGACATAATGCTTCATAAGTACCTAACAAAACATAAAACATTTTCGCGATTGCTTAGGCATCTATCCGCTTTCATTTCTTTGTAATATCCATTCCAATCCCGAGTTGTCATATGCGATAAACATTCTTTTCTTTTTTACGATTCGATCAAGAATGTTTTGTCATAAACTGAATAGACTAAGCTCCCTTTTGCTGTTGTGTTAAGATTTCATTCTAAATGGCCTCGTTAAATCAGATAAAAAAGTTTTATCGACCGTTCCAAAAATGTCTCCAGAAACAGAGAAATGAGAATATGAAAGATGAGTAGGAAATATCCGCCAGAAAAAAATGGTATTTCAAAATATATTATAAGGCTTCATCTTGAATTAATTTTTATTTTAGAAGAACACTTTGGAAATATATTTTGTTTGTTTTAAATTTTGTCATTTGTACCACGGAGGATGCATTAATATTTAACCTTTTTTTTTTCTTAAAAAATTAAAAGTTTATTTTGAAATTGTATCATATGCATTTATTATTTGACAAAAATTTGGTGTAATTCTTACATGTATTGTTTTAATGGAGCGTTACTGTGAATAGTTTTTACTATTAAATGTCTTCAATTCTATAACTAATATTAAGAATTTTTTACGAAAACTCCAATGTTGCCAATTTTATTTGTAATGAGTATTCTGCCTACATTGAAAATACTCGATTTTATTCTTAACAAGAGTTAGCCCATTACATACAATACAAAAATCACTGTCAAATGCTTTTTTGGCTTTATGAACCCTTCTAAAAATTTAATATTTGATTATCATTTTTTTTTTCAGAAAAAGGATTTTATATATAATATTGAGTGCTAGAAGTCTTTAAAAAATTACTATTTATATATATTTTTTTGAAATTAAGATCATTGTAAAGGTAAAAAAAACTTTTCATGTGCTTTATCATAAACATCCAATTCTTGATATAGTCGTATACCTTAATTTTGGTTCCTCGTCTCCTTTTGTAAACTCTTTCTATATTAAATACGGAATACTTTGATCCAAATAATTCCAGCTTTCAAGACTGTCAGCTATCTTTCAGTTCATTTACGATACACTTGTTTATCGAATTAATATGTACCACCTGACAGTTTGATCTCATGAGTTCTCTTGTACTATATTTAATCAATAGTTTGCTTTGGTACTAATTTGTTACTGGAACAGATGATTTATTATAGCGATGAATAATGAGGACTTCTACAAGGATAGTTACTAATTTAATGCGTGGAATATGGCATAGCTCTTCTTTCTTAGTGGGATTTTGATTAAATATTACAGGAAACATTTCAATCTTTCATTAATATTATTTGCATTTTATTACAATATTAAAGCTCATCTATTTTTAAATACAAAAGCCAACTGCATTTCGGAGAAATGAGTATTTTTTACTTCTTCCCTCTTATAAAACGGGTTCTAAAGCACGAAATTGTGGAAATTCTATTGTAAATAGATATGAATAATATATATAAACTAATATCAGTTGCACAACAGCCCATGTAGGCCAAGGTCTACTGTGCCCATCTCAGTGTATGTGACCTTGACCACTAAGGTGCATGACCAGATGTCCTGGTCAGGTGGTCAGTCTGAAGTGAAACCCCAGTGTTTAGAGTCCCCAAGCAAGCTTGGTATTCATTTATCGACCCATTGAAGAGATGAAAGGCTGTGTGTGTGTGTGTGAGTCGACCTTGCGAATAATATACACTCTATAACAAACACATCTACGCACCAAAAACGAGCTGTCCTATAGAGACACAAATTGGGGATGGGTGGAAATATTACGGACAGAATAGAAAATGATTAAAATTTCAGAAAAATTGAATGATCTATTTCAGAGTTAATATTTACAAAATAACGAGCTCAATAAGGTGTTTACCCACCTCCAGCCTGGATGATGGAGCTTTATACCACACGATGTGGCATAAAATGATAAAGCAACCTGATGGTCTCTTGGAGTATTTCTTGCCAAATTTACTCCAATTGTCGAGTCAGGTCATCAACATTCCCAGGTAGATACTGTCGCCTTACCATCATATCCCAGACATGCTCCACTGAAGAGAAATCTGGATATCTGGCTGAGCAAGAAATATTTGACAAGCTGTAAGACAGTGCTTGCAAGCACGTGCCGTATGTGGTGGGGCATTATCTAGCTGAAAAAAGGCCAGGGTACTGCAAAAGGAACGGTAGTAAAATAGTTCGCAGAATGTCGTCATCGTACCGCTCTGCAGTAAATGTGCCTCTAATGACGACCAAAGGGTTCCGGTTGTCAAATGAAATGGAACCCCAGACCACAACTCCTGGTTGAGGGCTTGTGTGGCGTGCAAATTGAAAGCAGGATAGGCACGCTGCCCTGGGCGTCTCCAGACACGTCTTCGACGATCGTCAGGACATAGTTGAAAGCGGAATTCGTCGCTAAACACTATACGCTCCCAGTCAGCATGATTCCAACATGATCGAGCCAATCAGCACTGCAATCTGTCTCAATAGTGTTTAGGCGTCAGTGACAGGTGGCGTAATGGTCGGTACGAGTGTAAATTTTGCTCTATCAGCCATCTGTGAATGGTCATGGTGGACACTTGTGTGCGGGTCGCACGTCTGATGGTTGATAACAATGAATCAAGCACTCTGACAACTGATCTGACAATCAATATGTTCCCCCCGATCTGTTGTGGACCTAGGTCGAACACTAACATCATGACGCTGTAATCTGCCTTTGTCCACCTATTCTTACCAGCTACTTCTAATGTTCTAATGGTTTCGAACCCTAATGCCACTGAAGACCCGCCATGCAGAAAGGCTTGATGTATGCTAAATCTATCATAGTTCAAAGTCCTTCCACTGGCGTAATCTATTTAGGTTTCATTCTTGTCACTTGAAGAAGGTTCAGAATCACATGGGCTGCTACCAACAACCCTCGTGTTGTTTTGTAATGCGACGTTGTTAAAGACTCACTCATTCACCCGTTCCGTCGAGTACTTGTTATAAAAGAAATTTATGTTTTTTAATTGATATTTTGATTAATATTTCTACTGAAAAGTGTTTTAAAAGTTGTGCTTATACTCTTTTAATGTGACATTGTGACATCATGAATTGATTACAGATGACGTTCACCGAAAAGATGCCTGCGCCCATGGTGGTCTAATGGTTATGGTCCTGAACTCGTGAACAAAATTTGCTTTATTATCACTGAAAACCCATCTGTTAGAGAGTTTGATACACATTATAAATCTGTAGAAGATTAAAATCCTTTCCTTTAGAGTGGTGAAGAAGTTGGAGAAGGGATGCCAGCTCAAATATCCTACTCGTCACTTTAACGAGGTTTAAAATTGCATGGTTCTACGATAGTAGCTTTCCAATTGCTCTACAGTGTGACGTTAATAATAAACACTCACACTCATCCGGAAAAATGACCCTCTCGTCCACGAACGTCATTCCTCCATAAGCAAAAGGATTGATCTGAAATCAATATCCGATTCTATTTATTGTTGCAGTGGTAATAAGGTAAACACCAAGTCAGGTGGACAACCTTGTGTTCAGTGTTTATGCAAACTGCAATGGCTAGCAGACGTAAGCGGAGCCATCTCCCATACAACATGTTGTTGATGATTTTGTGCCAACGGTTGCCCCTTCTGATACTAACAATTGGCTTTGAAAATCACTTGCCGAGGAAATGGGCCCAGACGAGCAATTCTGTGGATCTTCCTGTCAATGAATTGAAAAGCAGCAAAAGATATCAATCATCTGTAAAGGCGTGTTACTCTTTCGTGCATCTGTATTACATTTTTGCCTCCCCGTTTAGTTCTCAGATGATCCTGCCTTGATCTTTCAGCACGTCTGGAAATCATACTCACAGCTCGTCCAACATAAAGGGAAATTGTACTATTTGATAAACCAAAGTCAAGCAGCAGCATAACACCTAGGTGTTCCATAAGTTCTCTGATAAAAAAACATGAGATCATCTGCTGTGACCCAAAGACAGCAGACGTTGAAGATTATTAAGTTTCTTAAACATTAAGACATCAAAAGGTTGATCTTTTATCGAACAACTAAGAGATATTCTGAGAACAACAGCAATCTACACCGTACTATAAAGAGTTGTACACACTTGGTGTGAAAACAGCTGTCGTCAAAGCAGTCAAAGTGACAATTTGTCGCAATATTTTTCGAAAGAAGAGTCTACTAGCTAAACAGGCGAACGTGTCAAAAGGAAGACCTTAGGTTTTCGAAAAATGACTGCCAATTTCCTTTCGAAATAATTAAAGCACCAAATGCACCATAAAGCAAAAGCACTGTTGAGACAGCGCGCTCATAACAGCCACAGTCTATAATTCTGTTTACCTACAAAAAGACATTTGATGTTGGAGATTGTTGCAACTACCACAATGTACGCATACAAGGAGGTTGATCCAAAAAATTTTTACAAGTCGGATAAAAATATTTATTATTACTAGACAGAAAATGCAAAGGGGAGTTTAGAAGTATACATGCCTATCACATTTTGACATAATCATCAAATCTATTGAGGCATTTATCAAAACGCAGGACCAAATATTTTAACCCGTCTTGGGAGAAATCAGGTATTAGTCCTGTGAGCCAGTCTCGACGGATGTTTATACACAAATGTCTTGGAATATCGCAGCACATCAGAAACGATATGTAGCATGCTACCATAGCTCAGTCCCAGCTCTGACAAGATTTCACGCAGTTACCCATCAATCATTTTGAAACATTCTTTTCAATTCTTGCCGTGATTTCTGTCGATGAAGAAATTGGCCGGCCATATTACGTTTTTCGACATCCTCTCTGCCTGATTGAAAAGAGTGACACAATTTATCTTCACGTTGTCTGCTCATTGCAGTTGCGGACGTATTCTTTGCCCATAAAAATTGAATCACGACTTGCCTTTCCAAATGAGACCAATTTCTTAAGAGTCTTGCCATTTAAATCGTACTGAACCCCGTCTGGGAACTTTTACTTTCTACCCGCAAACCAGCTGTATGACAACTAGCGCCATCTGTCTCCACTTTGTTTGGGGGAATTCTTCACAATATGTAGTTCTGAAATGCTGCGGCTTGTATTATTTTTTTTCTGATCAACCTTCGTGCAAACAGATAATGTCCAACAAGTGTTAAACCGAAGAAAAATGCTTCCAAAGAGCTCATCATTCGGCTTCTGGAAGAGTTTGGTCGGATGTCAACTATGAAGGTGTTTCAGAGATTCACTTTTACAAGAAAGAGAGGGAAATAACGACAAAAAGTTATCAAAATACTATCTTAAAACTAATAGTGAAGCTCTGAACGTAAACTAGTCAACACTGTAGAGAAAACGTTGTGTGTGCTTCACTATGTTATTCTCTAAGGTTTATGCCACATAGTTATTTAAATGTATTGATTAAATGTCGTAAAACTTTTAAGGAATTCAAACTTAATTATACAACACATAGATTTAAATTAAATTTTAGAATACATTTTCAGTATATACTTTCGAATAAAATTAACAGAAAAGCAGGTTTGGTCATAAAATTCACGAATATTTCTGTTTATAGAAAGAAAAAGTTCGCTTTTATAAGCAAATAAAATATGCCGTGTTTTATTTTTGCTATAATTTTTCTAAAATAATTTCTTATGTCTAAAATTTAAGTTATTACGTAACTGTTTTACATAAAACTTACAAGTTAAATATATTAGTGCCCTGTCTGGATAGTAGAAAAACCATTTTTTATATAAATTCTAAGAAAAATTCCTAAAAAAATTGTTTAAAAAAAAAAACGTTACAATGATGCAATTGGTAATATAGACGTAAATTACTGAACAGATTTATTGTTTAAATGACCCATCTGAGGTTTCAGAAACGATTAAAATATTTTATATCCAATTGTGGTTAACTAATCACTGTAGTTTTTTTCCCTTCATATGCTTATAAAACCCAACAAAAAGGACTGTTTTTTTAAAATATAACTTTATAATTAATCTCATTATTTAAAAATGATCTAAAATATTTTTTGCCCACACCTTTCTCATTATGGAGATTTAAAAAGTAATATTTCTTTCTCTCTCTCTATTCTTTTCTAGAGTTCTATATTTTTAAAAATAATTGGTTCAGAGCAATATTTTTTTTTATTATCTACCTTTTTATAATTAAAGCAAAATGCAAAACCGGTTTAAAAATTCAATTTATTTTTGTCTTTGAGAATACTAGAATAATTAGCGCGATAAAATTTTCTTTCTCTATAACAAGTTTTTTTTAAAAATAAAATACAATATTTACCATAGTTACCGAATTTTATTTTTTATTGATCTCTGCATAGTCATTTTTTTTCTGAAACTGGTTAAGAAAATTAAATTTTAAGCAATTACAAAAATAGTTTAAAAAATATTTTAACCACGATTTTCTTTTTTAACGGCCTCCTCAATGCAGCGGTTCTTCAGCGGCACTAGACTGGAACTCCTAACACTCCAGCCACGAGTCCATAACCTTGACCACTAGGCTGCCGCGGCCGCTTTGAATCAGTGATTGGGAAAATGGGATTGGAATGATCTATAATTAGTAGGTGTGTATTTTATTTTAAAATAAAATTGACACTAGATATTTATTTTAATCTATAGACATACTAAACTGAAATGTGAGTGGGAATAATGTTGCACTATAAAGCAATACGTATGATATTCGGGATGGAATTGAGTAATGTTTAACTATGGTCAAGGGAAGAGGACGTAACCTGAGCTGGCATCCACCTCCAAATTATCACACAACACCAACGAGAGGAACTTGAGCCTCTATAGATTTAACGCGCTTTAGTTCCTCTAGGATTTGGACCTTCTGCAACAATGGAGTTCGAATTTATGACACGATGGCCATGAGCTCAAGACCATGACCTGCAAGCATGACCAACCTCCACAAGCTAAACTGTAGAATGATAATAAAGGTACCATGGGTTAAGAGACCTCCTTTTCATAGACCTCAGATTTAATCAGTAAATATTATTGTTTAAAACATGTGATAGATAACACTAAAGTTTCTTTCGAGAGAGAATTTCCTTAAGCCAATGGCGGGCATTAAGTCGATCTCGGTCAACTGGAGGCCCGCCAAGACATTTTGGGGAGACAGCCTGAAGATTAGCATTTAGTAAATACATACCGGAATATATTCAAGGTTGGCTGACAGTATACAGACTAAGTCTTCTACTGACTATCACTATGAGCAGTAACTTTAAAAGAAAATGATTTATTTTTTAATATATTTTGAATTTTTTCGTACAAAATGCATTATTTCATATTATTACATTTGTTGCTATTATTATTATATTTGTATCTTCCGTTTGCTTGCCCTTAAAGTGTGAGATTATTGTTTTGTAAATAGGCAGCTAAGTACACATATTCCGTATTTATTATTAAGTTATAATAAATATTGTAGACCGTTTTCTTAGCTCACCACACCTACGCCACTGGGTGGACCGCAACACTTTGAAAAGATTAGAAGTAACCCGTACTCTGGAAAAGTTCGGCCACCCCTGTCTTAAACTCTTATCATTTTTAATTATATTTTTTGACAATAATAACAATTACAATTTAACTATTTGATGTTATATAAAATACTTCCCCTTGTTCCATTCTATACGTTAAAAAAATATTAAGTTCAAACAGGAAAATTCCATAGCAAAAATAGTTGACGCGGCGTTGCTTCAGCCCATGCTTTGATGATAAGGATGGTTGCTCTTCAAAACCATTAAAGAGTGATTTAAGAGAAACACGTATTTCAAAATCGCATTTGAATAACAGGATAATGAAAGAAATATATAACTCACAAAACTCTATTTTTTTGACACAATGCTTGATTCAAGATCCCACGTGATTTTTTTTTTTTTTTGTTTTAAAAAATGTAACATAATTTCGTTTCGTTTAAATTTGATTTATTAGCATAATCCTTAATTTTTTTTTTTTATCAATGCTGTTGTGAACTTTCGAGATTTATTTCCTAAGAGAATGACGAATCTATTTTATTGAATTGTTTTCAGTATAAAGGAAATTTTTTTAATATATATGATTCTTTAAAAGACAAGCATTGTGGTTGCTTTGTAGCATGTTTTTTTCCCAGGTAAATATACCTGCTACTTCACACAATCAATGGTGTTTAACATGGAATTTACTGGTTTCTTTTTCCAATAAAAAAAGTAGGGAACTGTGTGGCACAGAGTAATGAGAAGTGTTTTGAGTTGAGAAGTCTAATCGTAATTTATATACAGTGGACCCCAAAAGTGTTCGTACACCTGCAATTTTCTATAAAATTTAATGTTTTCGACTAATAAAAATTAATATATTGTAATTGTAATTTTTTGTGATGTCTGCAACTTGTTCTTAATAGAATGGAATAATTATTTTTTAAAAAATGATACAACTGATATTTTTAAAAATTAATAATCAAAAAGCTATTGAAAAATTACGCCACAAAAGTCTTCGTACACCTGACAAAAATCTCAACTTAGCTGTAAATATTGTATTTCTTTCTTATTTTAGTGCTTAGTAGGATATCTTTTAGTGTCTACAATAACTTAAATATTTTGGTATAGATTTAATCAGTTTTTTGTAATTTCTGCATCGGTTTTCCTCCATGCTTCTGTTATTATTGTTTTTACTTCCCATTATGTGTTTATATGTCATGTTTTCTTTTTTTTTTAAATAAAATTCTCGCCAAATATGTTCTGCTGGGCTAAATAAACTGATTGAGGAGATTTTTTCAGAATTTTGGACATTTATTTAAACACCAGCGGCGTACATTGAGAGAACAGCGCTTGGTGTCATTATCCTATTAAAAAATGAAGTAGTTTCCTATATCCAAATTTTGGGCGGATAATTTAAAATTTCACTTTAAAATATTTAGATAGAGGTGATGATTCACAATACCATCAAAAAATACCAAATTACCTAATTTTAAAGTCGATTTACACGCCTATGCAAGAACTTCTTTACCTCCATGGTTCTTGGTAACCAGGAGTTCTTGTTCTACATAAATTCATGGGATTAAATTCCTCCTTTTTTCATTTACGAACTATTATATGCCCATCAGAACCAAAAATGTTTAATTTTCTGTCATCCCAATCAATTTGCTGTCAATTTTAAATTTTCTGAAACTTAATCCCAAGAGTCAAATTGGATCAAGGATCATGGAGATGGAAGTGTTCTTGCGTGGGGGTGTAAAACGGCCTCAAAATTAGGTAATTGGGTATTTTTTGATGGTATTGTGAATCATCACCTCTATCTAAATATTTTAAATTATCCGCCCAAAATTTGGATATAGGAGACTACTTCATTTTTAACAGGATAATGACGCCAAGCGCTGTGCTCTCAATGTACGCCGCTGGTGTTTAAATAACTGTCCAAAATTTTGAAAAAATCTCCTCAATCAGTTTATTTAGCCCAGTAGAACATTTTTGGTGAGAATTTGATTTAAAAAAAAAAAAGAAAACATGACATATAAACACATAATGGGAAGTAAAAACAATAATAACAGAAGCATGGAGGAAACCCGATGCTGAAATTACAAAAAACTGATTAAATCTATACCAAAATATTTAAAAGTTGTTGTGGACACTAAAAGATATCCTATTAAGGACTAAATTAAGAGAGAATCACAATATTTACAACTAAATTCAGATTTTTGTCAGGTGTACGAAGACTTTTGTGGCGTAATTTTTCAATAGCTTTTTGATTATTAATTTTTAAAAATAATAGTGATATCATTTTTAAAAAAATAATTATGTCATTCTATTAAGAACAAGTTGCAGATATCATAAAAAAATTACAATTACAATAAATAAATTTTTATTAGTCGAAAACATTACATTTTATTAGAAATTGCAAGTGTACGAACACTTTTGGGGTCCACTGTATATATATATATAACTTAAATGTGAAATTATAGACAACTTGTTTCTATTCTGGAATCTAATTTTTTCAATTTTTTCTTACGTAAAAACTAATCTTGATTAACAAATTTAGATGTAAAAGTAGCATAATTAAAAAAACCATTCTTCATAAATTTCAGCCAAAAAAAACAAAAAGAAACTTTTCTACAGAGTGATAGAGAAATGATGTCGTGTGTGTTATTTTATAAATTGTGTGCTAATTTCATAGTTTTTTAGTTATATAATTCATGACAATACTAACAAATAATTTTGCATGAAGAATTAAGAATTCGTTTAAGTTGAAGGTCGTTCTAAAACTTATATTGTTGTTTTTTTGATAGCTATAATAGTTTCAATCTAATGATATTTTAGTCAAATTAATTGAGGTTTAGTGATTTAAAGTTTAAAAAAATGTATTCCTTATTTTTGTAACATTAATTTTTGTAACGTTCTTTAATTTTCTTAGAATAGATTTTTTTGAGGATTTATTTTGAATTAAAATTTTCCGAGTAAGATTTATAAAGATTTGTTTTCTGAAAAGAATGCATTCTTTTGTAAAATAACACTTTTGAGAACAAAAGACTGTACAAAATTTTAATTACATATAAATTTAACAGTAAAAAATACTAAACATATGTAATTTTTTTAATTCAAAGGAATATCTGAAGAAGAAAAAGAGGAATTTTTATTTAGAAGACTTTCTCTTTACAATTGTTAAAATGGCATATTCAGGATTAATAAGCCAATACTTCTTATATATTATTCAAGATAAATTTTAAAATATTCTGGTTTTTCTTCGATAATATAATTATTTTTAATACACTGTTTGTTAATTTCTTAATGCACTTTTTTATAGTGATGTATAAAGGCCTCTTTTTGGCATATTGAAACAAATTTTTATGTAAAGATTGCAGAAAGGAGTTGAAAGATCCATAAATATTGGGCTATTATAGTTACAACCCTTATGAAAAATTAAACAGTGACCTTAGAGAATATTCCCTGAAAAGTCACTAAACATGTTTTTTTTTACCTTATGTTTATGACAACTGTTATTACTAGATTTTGTGCCACGTATCTTTTGTTGAAAGAGAAAACCACTACAAAAAAGCAAACTTTTTTGGACAAACACTTCTTTGTCAAAAGTTGTATATAACTTCTTTTATGAATGTATAAAATTGTTTAGTAAACAAATTGTGTTGCTAAACAAAAGAAAAAAAGTGTAAAATAACGTCAATATAGCAGTAAAAAAACATGAAAATAAATTTTTGATCTGAAAAGAGAACTATGAAGAAAAGTAAAACATTAAATTTGTATTTTAAAATTTCTTACAATTGTGACTTGAAAATAATAATTTTTTTAATCAAAAACAACCGGATATTTTATTGTACACTAAATTTATTTTTCAAATTATTTAGAATAATAAATGAGCTCTACAAAAATAATAATTGGGGGAAGGGGATTATTTAGCTATTTTAGGCCTTTTTTAAACGTGATTTTTGTGAGAGAAATACAATATTTATGTTATTAGATATCTCAAACATAAATGTATTCTGGAACTTCCTAACCTTAATTTGAGTTCTATTTCTTCTGGATTTATGTAGTACAAGTGATGTTATGACTACGACTTTAAAAATACAATCTTCATAAAACAATTTTCATCAAAATCAGTGCACAAGAGAGCATTTAAAATTAAATATTTCTGCTGCTCCGAGTTATGTAAAAAATTAAAAAGCGTTTGACCATATATTCTACTTTGGCTTTTGTGCATCAAATTGAAGTGGACACCAAAGCAAACAAATGGCAAAACAAATCAACTGTTTTCCTCTAATATTGTAATTTAAACGCACGGATTTCGTATATAAATGTCAGTTGAAAAAGTTGTATAAAAAGTCTTCAATAAGCAAAATCAAAAAATAGATCTGTAATGTTGATTTAATTTCCAATAATATCGAAACCATTTGGTTTTTAGTTTTTATTTAAAGACGTATACAACAAACAACAGCACGTTGTTCTATTTCTAAGAATGTTTCAAAGTTTGGATCTTCTTTTAAAACACGTATAAAATCTTTAATTCGATAGTAACTTTGAAGGACCCTTCTTTTAATTGGATAAAACTAATAAAAATTTCAAAAATTAATCATACAAATATCTTTGAAACTTAAAGGTATCTTAATATAATCGCGCCACTTTCCACATTTACAGTAAAAAAAAACATATTTAATTGAGTAAACTATTATTGCATTTTGAATTATTATTTCAAATATTACTTTTTACTTTAAGTACCATTTTTAGTGATAAATTATTATTTATTTTTAAAGCATCTATATCCTCATACCGTTCTACATATAAGCATTTTTTTTTTTGTCAATTGCATCTTTTAAAATAAATAAAAGTGAATATTTCGAAAAAGCGCTTTTAACTCTTAGGTCTCCTTTCTCAAATTCTGTCGATATAAATTTGGCTTTTGGGGTGTTAAAACCTCAAAGAATTTTACAGCAAATACGTAAGCATAATGTTTACGTCATTTCAAGAAAAGCATCTAAAAACTTACAGCTCACGCTACCATATTTCATTGACTTCTGTTTTTCACCCAAGAGCATACAACACGAAACATCTATAAAATAAAAGAAAGATGCCTATAAAGGTTGTCAAAAGTTCTCTCACGGTAGATAAACAAAACTGATGTCTGTTTTTTTAAGGGTATAAAATCGAATAGAATAACTTTAGTTTTACATATATTACTTTGAAAAACTGTCAAAAGCAAGAATATTAAGTAACAAAATAGCAATTTCCGACTTCATTTTTTTTAAAGTAAAAAGCGCATTGTTGCACTTACAGCTAATTTAATATATATATATATATATATATGTATATCTAAGATAAATCATAGTTCATATCTTCAAAAACTGCATGCAAATATCAAAGATATAAAAATTCAGTGTAGGAAGGAAATTATATCGCACTTGACATTTATGTAAAAGTAAATATATATAATTATATGTACATTCAAGCAATAAAATTATTTTTAGGAAAGGAAAGTTTAGTAATTAAACAATTTTTGACTGGAAGAAAAGAACGCATCAAATCGTAATATATTTATAATTAAACATATTTAATCCTAATTCTGTAAATTTTTTATCGAAGTCTCTCTCTCTTAGTATTTGATAAACTTCAAACGCATTGGCACTTAAATCCGGGATTTTTTTCCTATGCAAGATATTTATTTTTTTTATAATCTATATTTTTCAAATGAATGGTTATTTTGAATGTATACGTTTATACCATTTCGTCTTAATTCCCATAATATTTACAGTTCTAGAGTCTTAAACAGTTCTAGAGTCTCCGACTGAATTATATTATTAATTTAAGTTGTTTGAAGAGCATGGTAGAAGTAAGCCTTAGTTTGAAGTAAATAGAATGATTAACAATAAACTGTGTACAGAAAAATAGAAGGTTTTCAGGTGATAGCCACGTTCGATAACCTGGAAGTTATCAAATGATCATTTTCCAAAATAATTCTGCTTAAAATTACAATCGTAATTAATAATTTTTCACATTGGAAAGCAGTGAACTCTTCCAACAAAGTGATTACAAAATCATTCAAATAAATATTCCTTATCTGTTTGTAAGAATGATCAATCTATGAACATATATCAACTTTTATTTATATTTTCCTTTTCTTTCTTCCATAATGGGAATAAATAAAAAATGCCTACAAAAAGTTGCAGCGTATCAGCATTTTCACTTTCGTATAATGAACGCGTACTGCCAAATTTACCAACAGAAGCTTAAATAAATTAATGGGCAATAAGAGCAGTATTTAAAGAATCATCTGTCTTAATTGACTAAAATAGAGTTAAAAAAAAGATACAACAAAAATAATCCTTCGTAAAAAAATGTAACTGAATGCTTTTTTTTCTTCTTTTTGCTATCATTAATCGAATTCAAATCGTCTGCAAATACACTAAATCGAACTAATCAGTTATTTAGGTTTTGAAGTAAGTAATAAATTGAATGTTCAACAAAAAAAAAATCTTAAGATATTTGTTTACTCACAAAGAAAACCCTTCAAAATAAAAACAAGACCCTATGGAAAAAGTATGGTATCTAAAGAAAACAAATTACTGGAAATAGGTTACCATGAAAGTGAAAGAGATTTGTATATTATAATTTAAACACATACTTATTGCATGCTTTCATAATTTAAGTATCTTATATGATTAAATAGGTGCATATATTGATAATAATCAATATTATGAATATATCTTATATTGATACTAATCATACATATTTTTCTGTCATTGAAATTATTTTTTGAATTATAGAAAAATCTGATTTTGTTTCCTATTCTTTAAGGAATAAAGTAGTGGATATATCTCAAGATGAGACAAAATCTTCCGAAACCATTTTTTATTCTTTGAAAAAGTTTTTCAATTATTGCAGTTATTCCAATTTCAAAAAAACGAGAATCTCTCTTTTAACTTTAGGAGAGTTTCTTTGAAAAAAATTCTCATCAAGATAAATAAACTTCTGATATCGATGTGTACCTTTGAAAGAATATTGCCAGGGTTTCTTCACAAAAGCTAGAATTTAAAAAAAGAATTCCCAGATTATTTCAATGATTCCAAGCGGGAAGAAATCAAATATTTTATTTATAGTTAGATTGGTATCGCTTATGTCGCTCAAATAATACAGAACATAAGACTGTTGTGTGAAATTTTAAAAATAATATGCTAAAAAATTTAAGAGATGCAGAATTGTAAGAAATATTTTTTTTTTCATTTAGAAAAGTGTTCCTCGCCATCTTTAAGGCAAAAAAAAAAAAAAAAAAAGGTGGAAATTTCAATTTTTAATTCTAGGATGTAGCACATGGATCAATTATTTTCGGACCTAACTAATAAAACATCAACTTTTATGCAAAATTGAACTTTATTGATTAAGAGATAGATATTCACCTTCAAGAGCGATACATTCAGCCTAGCGCTCTTATAATTTTTTAAAACCTTTTTCGTACAATGATTTGTATTTGCTCTCAAAATAGGCTTCGAGTTCGCAAATCATTACTCATTTCAGGCAATTTTTTTTTCTCTGTAACATTTTTTAAGGTCTGCGAAGGTAGTCACTGAGGGCCAAATCTAGACTCTACGGTGGGTGAAAAATTAATTAGAAGCGCAATTCGTGCAATTTGACCATCGTTTTCATGGACTTACGGAGCATTGTCTTGGAGAAAAATCACTTTTTCTTTTGCACATTTGAGGACGTTTTTTCTTTATTTTTTCATTCAGCTGATCCAATAATGCCATGTAATATTCACTATTATTTGTTCCGTCTTTCTTAAGATAGTGAATAAACAAAATTCCGTGTACATCTCAAAATACAGATACCTTAACCTTGCCAGCTGTGTCTGAGTTTTTGATCGCTTTGGAAGTTTTTCACTGGATGCTGTCCACTTAGCTGACGATCTCTTTGATTCAGGTGTGAAGTAATGGATCCAGGATTTATCCATTATCACATATCTAAGTAAAAAGTTCTATTTATTTCGCTTAAACAGCTCCAAGAAACGCTCTGAATTGGCGATGCGTTCTTGTTTTTGATCGATAGTGAGGAAACGTGGTACCCACTCATTGACAAATGATCAACCAATATAGTAAATACACTGATTTCTGATATTTTCAAATGCTCTGCTATATCCCGTAACTTCAATTTACGATCGTCTAAAACAATTTTATGAACTTTTTTATATTTTCTGGAACAACTGACGAATTCAGATGTCCTGAGCGTTCAGCATTGTTTGTGTCTGTGTGACCACGTTTTAAGTCAGCATACCACCTCTTAACCATTGTGGCTGAAGAAGCAGAGTCTGGATAACACTTATGAAGCGATTGTTTTGCTTAAACAATGTTTTTCTCCATCAAAAGGCAATCTTTAATTAACACTCGAAATTCTTTTTCATCCATGATTTCTAAACAAACAAAAGTTGCTTCACTAAAACTACTGTTACTTTTCCACTAAACAAGATATTATCACGAAAATTTTGACCAGTAACTTTTGAAAATTAGCACAACTAGATCAGACTTAGAAAAGTTAGAAGATAGCATCATTTATATGTTAGACCCGGGACTTATTGAGTGATGTATTAGTTTGTATGGTAAATAATCAACACAACTTGTGTGTGAAACATATATAACATAATTGTAAATAAATTATACAGATTAATTTGTTTCCTTAATTATTAACAAATTTAACATAAAAATTGTTTGTTATTGTAAATTCTGCCCATAAGGTTAATCAATAACCATTAGATTTTTTTGTACAAAATACTCTGTATATAAAACATTGCATTGCACATCCGTATGTGACTGTAAACTTGTCGTAGAGAAAACCAGCCGACGATTCCAATTATTTGAATAGTAACAGATTTATTAATGGACAAAGACACACAGATGATTGACGCAGAATCGAAGCACATACACAAAAAAATATTATAATAGATTATTTACAGAAGGGAAAATAGCACTTGTTATAAACAAGGTTTACAATGCTCCAGAAATTACTCTAATTATGCGAACCGTCGCCAAAAGCCCTCGTGTAGCTGAACAGTGTGACGTCAATATTCACTCACTCACCACCCAGAAATAACTCTCTATATAATTCCAGTAGCAGAAACTTTGACAGATAAAGTCTGTTCCTTAACGCGTTTCAAAATGCCCACGACGAAACTTTCTTCTGTACTGACTGGACCTTGTTTCAAATGCCCTTTATACGGCCTCTTGATAACTTCTAGATGATTCCTTGACGGTTTCGCATTTTCCCCCAGAGGCGATAAAATCGCCAATTTGGTAATCCTGTTCAGATCCTTCAGGTTTGTGTTGCCATTATTTTTCAAGTTCACTCGGAAATGGTAACTTTACCAGTAAAGCTCAATTTTCCCACAAGAAAGAATTGCTGTAACAGCAGGTTTAGTTTAATACCAACTAACTTTACCTTAAAATAATTAGGCAATATATTTTAAATATAATTAACTATCTAACCACGATGTTCTATTATTTTAACTAGATAATCTTGTATGTCCTTCAACTGAACAAAAGATTTCGAAGTCTTCTTTCTTTATTATATATTTGAATATCTTTTGTCTTCAAAAACATATATATAAAATTAAAATCCCGTGATAAAATATTCAAACACAATGAATCTTTTGAAAACCAGTAATCTCTCTTTTTTGTAATTAAATTGCAGGTATATTTATACAAAAAAAGTATTTTACGTGACATTTCAAAGTACTCTTGAAAACCTTTATAGTGTAATTTAATTAAAGCTGTGGGGAATAAGAATTGAGCTAAGCTGTATGGAACCGTCAATAAAAGCTTAAATAATACATTATACATTGCTTTGATTTTTTTATTATTTTTTTGTTGAAGTCGTGTATTGAAAATCTACATTTTCAGATTAGAATATCAAACAAGAGTATTTTTCTTATGTAATAAATTAACCCACTTTTAAACCGTAAAGCGAAGCACAATATTATAGATGAGCGGAAGGTGAAGATTTAAGCCAGAATTCATTTATTAGAATGACAAAGAAAAAATACTAGAACATAAAAATTGTAATTATATTTAAACCTTTTTAGATTCAATTAAATTATTTCAAATTGATGTGGTCTTTCATTTTTTTTTTTTATTAAAAAAAGGAATTCTTTCCATTTAAAAAAATCGTTTGAACGATCGTTTTATCTTCGAAAAATATTTCTCAAGTCTAATTTAAAAAAATCCATTTGTTTATATGAATTTGTTTTTTTATTTGTTTAGCTTTTAAATTTATTTTAGAATTATTCTATATTTTGGAATTATAATGCATAATAATCATATATTGTTGAACTTGTAATTTTCACTGCTCACAATTAGTTTAATATTTCATATATATAAATAAAACATACTCTTCCCTTTGGCAAGATTTTTTGACGGATAAATATACCCAGAGAATATGAATTATCAGAAAATTCTGTTTCTAAAAAAGGAGGAAATCTATGACAAATCTAGAGACTTTGGAAACACATATAAAAGAAAAATAGTCTGATTGAAATCCCAAAAGATCTCTATGAAAAATCTCTTTTCCCCAAAGAATAAGTCTCATATTCCTTTTCGTATCAAACCTGACATTATAAATTTCAAAAGTCATAACCTTAAAATTGATTATACAGAAATGCATATTAATCGTTTTCCTTTTAAAATATTTCTTTGAACTCATCAAAATATATTCTCAATCCCAGTTAATTAAATTATATTAAGTTTTCTCTGAACTGAAAATGTTTCAATAAAAGCATTCCATTGGGAACATTTTCAAAAATTTACATTTTACTATGTCATAGAAACACCACATTTTCTTTGGGGTCTAAAATTGTAATTTTTTAACCAAAATAAAAACTGTCCAAATGAAACAAATAATGATTTTCAATGTTTACTTTATTATAACGATTATAAGAATATTGTGTTAGAAAAATAAAAATGTGATTTTCAAATATAAATCAAACTTTTCATCTCTCAGAAAAGTAGAAAGATTACTGTCTCAAGAACAATGAAATCTTTTCCTATAAGTTGAATTTCGTTCGCCTTCGGACTTCGTAATTTTGACAACACTGAGTAATTTTTGGACTGATTCGGAATTTTTTTATAGTGATTCTATGAAAATAAATATTAAAAATATTTTAAAAACATAATATATTAATATTTACGAAAACTGAATTTACACACTATTAACACACGCTCAAATATATAAAAAAGACACGTACTGGTTGAGGTGTATAAAATACACATTCTGTCATAAAAAATTATAAAAACATAATTCTATATCATATGTGTAATATCACCTACTGAGTGTAATTATAAATTCATCAATTGAATTTGTTTGGTTAAATTTATGGAAAAGAGCCGGCAGGGTGGCGTAGTTGGAATGTTACTGGTCTTGTACGACCAAGTTTGCGTGTTCAACCCCAGCCTGAGTCGGTAGATTTTCATGATACAGGAAACCAATAGCGTCCATGCTGTATAATAATGCGGCCTGTAAAAGATACTTCGAGTGCCTGCTTGACTTGGGTGATCTCGGCAAAATTAAATTCTTATGTACGGTTTCACGTCGTCATAGGTCAAGTGCCTCACTTTGGCGAGGAAACTAGGCGTCAAAATTACTTGCGACGATTGCTACTCCTTTAAAGTTATCGATGGCATTTTAAAGAATTGACGGTAAAATATTCATAGATTTTGTAATATACGTAATATAGCCATTAATAACGTCATAGAATTTAAAAGAACTTGTAAAATTTACGTTTAAAAATTGTAATGTTTTTTTAATATTTGCTAATTGGAATGATATTCAGTCTGAGTGAAGATAAGAGTTTCTGCATTACTATATTATAATTTTTGAAATCTATTACTATTTAAAATATGTTCATTTATAGCAGCTTACTATTAAAATATTTGCATATGGGTGCATACTTTGCAGGAATCTTATCAGCACATACAACAACAGAATCCTTCAGTAAATTCATTATTGAAAATCTGAAATCTCTATGTTTAATCTCATTTTATAATTTTAAATTCAAATTTATTATCTTCCTCAATCTGCTTCTATATGCATTCCATATTTAACAACAGTCTTCCGATAAAAAGCATCCAAGTCTTTTCCGACCTGCTTTCTAATGAATGGATTGCTATTAGAGATCTCTTCAATCTGAAAGTACCTTCGTGCATAAATTTCCTCAATAATTCATTTTGAACTATATTTAGATCACCTTTTGGGACATTTCGAAGGGATAATCATCAATATATTGTTTGTTTGCACTACATCTGCAGACCACCAAACTCCGTAACTTTAAAATAGGATTCTAATTATAAAAGTCATTAGCTTTTAGTAAGTGCTTCATGTTAAATTTAAAAGCTTTTATATAATAATAGTGTTCTTAATTGAAAAAAAGATTAATGGTTTTGAGAAATACCAGAAAATTTAATTTCACCAAATGATTTATTAATAGATGGCAAAAAAAAAAAAAAAATTCTGTATTATAATTTTACCAGCACCAATTTATTGCTATATTAATGTCTTTAATCATATGTTGTAAGAAAATTAGTATACAAAGGATTGTAAATAAACTCTTTTTTTAAATAAAAAATACATCAAGATTATCATCCATGATAATCTTGATGTATTTTTTATTTAATCCTAGAGTTTAATTAATCCTATATTCAAGTAAATTTCCCTTCAAAGACTCTAAAAAAATATGAAATCCTTCTATCATCTTATTTATATATACACCCAAGAGCCAAAACATTATGGCCACATGTCAATAAAGAGTTGCCCTCCCCCTTTGGCACGTAACACAGTTTCAACCCGCCTTGGCATGAATGCCACAAGTCCTTGGTAGATGGCCGGAGACAGATTGTACCAGATGTTTCAGCAACGGTCACGCAAATCCAAGATATTGTTAATTGATGGTCTATGAACTTTGAGCAGCCGTCCAATGACATCCCAAATGTGTTCTATCCGATTGAGATCTGGTGAGTTAGACCGCCAGGACATTAACTGGAATTCAGCATCATGTTCCTGGAAACACTCCAACACGATTTTAGCCTTGTGACACGGGGCGTTGTCCTGTTGGAACATTCCACTTCCAGCTGGAAAAACAGAGGCCATGTAAGGGTGTAACTGGTCAAAAATTATGTTCAGATACCCTGTAGCATTCATGGTCTGCTCTACTACAACCACGGGTCCCAGAGACGCCCAAGAGAACGTCCCCCAAAGCATAATACCGCCACCACCGGCCTGTGTATGATCTACTGTACATTGAGGGAGCAACTGATCGCCTGGAAAACGGCGTATCCTGACACGGCCATCGGCGTGATGAATGACAAACCGTAAATCATCTGACCAGGCAACTCTCTCCCACTGATCCATGGACCAGTCGCGATGTTCCCGGGCCCAGCGCAGGCGCAGATGGCGATGATGCTTTGTCAGCAAAGGCACACGAGTGAGACGTTTGCTGCGTAGCCCCATATCCAACCGTGTCTGCAAAAGTGTGCTCCGATACTATTCTACTTGGCTCTGCATTGTATTGGGCTGTCAGCTGAGCCACTGTCTGGCTCCGGTTTGCTTCACCATGCGAGACAGTCTCCAACGACCTTTTTCTTTAATAGCGTGTGGACGTCCAACAGCATATCGTCTACTGCTGGTTTCACCGTCATTCATCACTTTGCATAAGTACTAAAAACTGTAGATCGTGAACAACCCACGAGTCGTGCAGTTTCGGAAATACTTGTTCCGAGCCTTCGAGCCAATACAATCTTCCCTATATCAAAGTCCCTTAGATCCGCAGCCTTTCCCATCACACACAGAAGTAAGTGAAATAATGATTCTTCAAACTCTCCAGCAGCAATTAAAAATCACTTCCTCCTGATCACGTGCCTTCCACATCATCCAGGCAAGTTTATTGCAAAATGTTGGGGTGGTCATAATGTGTTTTGGCTCTTGAGTGTATATATATATGTGTGTGTGTGTAAGAATAGTTAAATTAGACCTAAAATAAAATTTCCTATACAACATTTAACTTTTATTTTCAGTTTAAAATTTTTGCGTAAATCGTACTATTTCCCCTTATTTTCAGTGTTTTATCACGTTGATTGGTCAGATGCTGGGTATGTTGCACAATTGCTTCATGTTAAGATGGGCTGACGGAGCCCTTTTTAGGGGATAATGTAGTGGTTAAAATTGTATTTCCCATTGGGGAGGTTAAGGAAATATGACATAATGTCTTGTAGGTGTCAAGAAGATCATGAATTGAAGAAAATTGTTCTCAAGATAATTAAAATATGTAATTTTACTCTCCTTTTTACTTCTCACCCTCTCTCTCTCTGAGACACGTATACACGGTTACACACATATACAAGGTTATTTATAATTCCATCCACGGTTTCTAAGTGCTATCGTAAAAACCCTATGACGAATACAGATCAAAAGAACATTTCAAAGAATGCAGAAGCAATTCGAGTGTTCCTTACATAGTTTACAAATGTTCTGTGTGTGAAGCCTTGGCTACACGGCATACATCAATGGGACAGTCTAGTTCTTGCGGCACTCAACTCAATCTCAATATAGTACCAGAAACGTTATTTACAGCATGCTATCCACTTTATCCGAAAATTTGGTATTTTAACTAAGACCAAGTTTTCATACCCTTTTGCAGCATGATGTAGCAGAATTGCATGAAAGAAAAACATGCGCTGTCAATAATGTTGATAGTGTCATGTTGAGAACAGTAGGACAGGAGCTGGACTATCGCAATGATGTATGCCACCTAACCAAGGTTTCAAACATGGAGCATTTGTAAAGTATGAAAGAAACAACATGAATTGTTTCTGCATTCTTTCTAATGCTCCTTTTTGCTGTACTCGTATTAGAATTTTTATTACAGTACTTCGAAAACATTGTAGAAATTCTGAATAACCCCAAATAGATAGACAATAAATTAATAGACTTTCCAATCTCGCTTTGGATTTCAAAGCACAATTGCTAATTCTTCGAAATCGGCATGTTAATTTTATTTTGTTATTTTAAAAATGTTATTTAATTATTTGTTGAGTTTTTCTCCAAGAACACTTAAAAGCCAATTTTGCAACACAGCATGAAAAAAAAACTAATGATTGTGTTTAAAAAAATGAATTTGTAATTAAGTACTTACTTTGCTTTTAAATTCCAAATTCATAGAATTTTATCTTTTTAGATTAGTGCACAAAACTAATAAAGTTTAATTTTCTGAAGCTATGTACTAACAAATCTCGATGTTTCACCCTTTAATGTAATATTAAAAACCTAAACATTTAATATGACTAAAATAACCTTATTAAAAACTTCCTGAACGATTGTTCACTACCACAGTTGCAATTTTAACCACTGATATGATCTCAATTCTAGACGCTACTGACTTTCTCCAAAGACCATTAATGTTTCTGATTGACTACAGGAAATACGAAAGGGGTGATTCGTCATTTGAGGATACGTGTAAATATAAGGATTCCTATCGACATAAGCTTTCAATTACGGAAATCGTATTATTATCTTAAATGCTTTGTAATGGTTACTGCTTATGTAATTATTGGTTATGATATCTATGATGTACAGTTAGGCCTAAACACTATTGAATTCATCGTGAAATTATGTAAATTATGTTTTCCTTTTTAAATTTTTAACTGCACATTAACATATAAGCACACAAAACAAATTTGAAAGAAATAAGCTTATGTTTGCAGTTATAGTAACCAGAAGGAGAGAGATTTCTGGTGTCTAAGAAGTTATGGCCCAATCTTGGAGGATATTTCAAGCATAACAATGAAATAACCGATTAGATTACATAAAATAAACGTTATTTTACAAATTAATGTGAATTTATAATAATATAAAAACTTTTTATTAGAAATGTTAAAAATTAATAATTATGCTATACTGCCTGTTTCTCAAATTGCTTGCTTTAATATTAATGAGTATAATTCAATTTCATCTCAGTTTGAAGTGGAATTAACGAAGAAATATCCTTCAATTAAATTTAAACTACATCTAAATTCTAAAAAAATTCATATTGAATCTATTTCTAATACTAAATGAAATATATTTTATGCATTTGATCTTATTTATTTTAATAAACATGAGGCTAATTCAAACATATCAATGATTCGACTGAAAAGAAAAGATAATTGCTTCGTAACAATTATTATAAGAAAGCACAGAACCGAAATACAATTCATTTTAAATGGAAACTCATTTATCTCAATGGAAATACTAGCCCAATTATCTAATAAGCAATTATTCTTAATAAGCTCAACAAACAAGACGAAAATAAGCTCATTTTAATTAAAAAAATCTTTAAGAATCTTTATTTCGGAATTAGATTTGTAATAGCTTTCAGGAGATTTTTTTTTAAAGTTCTAAAGCTTTGAGATTAAAAATTGATTATAAAGTTTTTGGAAGAGTAAAAAAAGCTAAATTTTTGCGTAATACTTTTTGAAATACGTTTACTAGTAAAATAAAGGCATTAAGTGTTTGTTTTTTTTATCTGTTTTACAAGTTTTCTATGTCCTTAAGATAAACTTCGTAAATTATATTACTTTACTTTCTTGTATAAAACTGTTGCAGTTTGAGAAAATGCATTCGTTCTTTGATATTTCAAGGCGTAATGCTGAAAAATCTGAACGAAAGATGAAAGTCAAGTTGAAAAATGCTGCATTCAAAAAGTACTCTGACAGCATGTAACAATATTTGTTTTCACTAAGTCAAAAATAAATGTGCAAAGTGGATGAAGAATTCTGTTTTTAAAAAAGGTACATTCAGGTTCTTTAAAATAAACAAAATTGACCTAGAAATATTAAAAGGCAAATATTATCC
Source organism: Trichonephila clavata (assembly GCA_019973975.1). Lineage (NCBI taxonomy): Eukaryota > Metazoa > Arthropoda > Arachnida > Araneae > Nephilidae > Trichonephila > Trichonephila clavata. The sequence goes on from BMAO01029220.1 coordinate 40,091, forward strand.
GAAGTAGTATATCCTTCTTTTAAGAAAACGTACAGTCTAATAACATCAAGGGTAATACAATGGATAACGTTTTGCTTACAATTTATTTATTTATTTATTTTTATTTTAAAAAGGAAATTCGTTCTTCATGAATATATAATAATAATAAAAAAAATAATAATAATTCTTTTCAGTCCCTTGCGAAAGATTTTCTTCAATTCATGATAGTCTTGAACTCTCCAAGTCATCGTTTGAATCATAGTTCTACTTTTTACTAATCTGTCGAGAAATACAATTTTAATTACTTTTTTACTTCCAAAAAAATACCTCGTCAAACCATTTTGGGGTGAGATGAAAAAATATTGCATCAACCCACGAATCTTTTCAATCAGCATGATTGAATCCCAAAGTCATATGATTAAAATGATCGAGAAAATTCCAGTAAGAAAAATGTAAAATCTTTGATCTCTTAAATTGTCCCATGAATGTAACTATGGCTCGGATGTGAACAGCCTGAACAGTATACACAAGTGAAATTTTAATGCATCTCCTAATGAAACAGTAAACAAATTCAGTACCATGAGCTGATGTGGAAATTAAATATGTCTTGTTATATAAAACAGTGGTTTCCTAACTTTATAACTGCAATAATTTTCTTATACAAGATTATTCTTGTATAAGAAAAGTACACCATATGAAATAAAAACGCACACACATATATATAAACATGAGCTAATTTCTTTCACTTATCCCTAATAATCTCTGTGTAAAACATCTAGGTTAAATGTTCCACACTTTGGAGACCAATCATATAAGCTATATTGTGGACCTGAATAATATTTATTCCACACATCGTGCATAAATGTGTTTATTTACGTGTTAATGCATTTAAAGGATTACATTTAACCCAAAATGTTAAACAAATGGAATCGTGACTATGTTTATAATTACTGTTCAAATAAATTACTTAAACAAATAACCTGCAATAAGTTAGTTGAAATAACTAGGAAGTTATAAGGAAATACTTATTCCGATGTAAAATTTAACCATATTAGTTTGTTAACGTATATGTCCATAGCACAGTAACCTAAAATATATGTTTGTACACATTTATATATACATAAAGATAAACATATATAAATCCATACATTAATTTATCTTCAGACCTAATAATATTAGCGCATTTCTTGAATTAACATCAACACTTTATTTATAAAATTTTCCTCGTTTGGATCTCAGGGAATTTATGACCTAAGAACTAAAATAAATTTTAGATGAATAACAGTTTTAGAGATCAAATTTTAATACAATATTGAAACAAATATATCAGTTTGCTGTTTTATGCATGTATACAGGTTAAACTCGATTTAACGAACCACTATTTAACGAATTCCACGATTTAACGAACTTTTCACTTTCCTCGATTAAAATGAAGGCCAAGAAATCCCTATTTGTCGAATCATTTCAAAAGCTATACAAAATTTTTTATTAGTATGGATCAGAAAAAAAATGAACTTTTTCTTTTTCAAATGACATATTCTTTTTGCCAGGAACAGAAAAATAATTCTTGTAAGCAGTAAATTTCGACGGGAAAGTGGAAATTCGTTTCTAATTTCATATCATTCCACAACGTCGGGTATATTTTAAAATTTTAACGATTATGTTATATTTGATGACGAATTGCCTATCTGTGCAATTGAAGTCGTGGAAATTGTTGATTTGTCGGAATTAATGAATAGTTATCCTGATAAAGAAACTGATATAATGAAACTAATATCAGAATTACTATATACATTTTCTAACTCCTTACGTTCTTTGAAAATTGTGAAAACATTCCTTATGTAGCAGGATGTAAATGTCGCAGTATTTTCTTCTGAGTATGAAATCGAAAAAGAATGTTTAGAATCAGGAGTCAAAATGACTGTAACAAATATATATTAGTTAATATTTTATAGTTTCCAAATCAATGGTGCTTAATAATTCATTAATTGTATCTTTAACTGTTGAATAAAAAGTGAGTAATTTCCAGCTATGGATATTTTTTTGTGTAGTTTCTTATTATAGAATTTCCAAAAGATAAGTGCGAAATAATTAAACTTTTTTGACCCCCGATATTACGAATAACCCCGAATTAATGAATAAAATTTTATGACTCAATGAATTCATTAAAACGGGAACTGATTGTATATATATACTGACAAAATCTTTTAATACTTAAATCAAAATTGGAGAAAGGAAAAAAATATTTAACTGAAATAATGAGATTCATGATGTTGAAAGAAGAGTCCTTGATTGTCTATGTATGTGTCCACGTCAGGAATCATCGCTCAGACTGAAATGCAACTCATCTAAGAAGAGAATACTAGCCCACTGCTGCTTTGTCCAAAGATGATGTTGTCTGGAAGAATATGCTGTGAATTGAAAAGATTGGGATACAGACCGCATAAAACTGCCCCAAGGATTCCTGGCATAAAACTGCTTCTTTAAGTCCTTGGGGAACAGAATACTGTAAAACTCAGGTACCAGAAGCAGGAGAGAGCTTAACATAATTTGAGCTTTTAGGTGCTCTGGTTCGTCTCTTCAGTATAGTTCCACACACACACACACTCCAGTTTCCTTAAATTGATTCTATAATATGGAAGATACATTTCAGGACATGTAAAGGGATTTTATTACCTTCCTTTGTGTGTTTGTGATTCGCTTGTCTTAAACTTTTCAACGTTTCTTCTACCGGAAGAGATGGTTTGGACGTTGTCTTTGTGCCGCTAATTGAAAAAGTTTCAAACATAATCGTAAGCCTTCAGAAATTTATCAATTTATAAAATGCTAGTTCCTATTAATTTCTAAATTTCAGTGTAATTGATACATGCATTTATATTCTTTATGCACTTGTATTATGATACATGCATTTATATTCAAATAGGCTAGGAACTTATAAATTACTTTAAGTGGTATAATAACCGGTATAATAAGCAGTATTTTTTTAAAAAGAGAGCTGTTAAAAATTTGAAGAAGGAAATGATTATTGCGGATGTTCTAATATGTTCTTCAATATCTAAAAAGGCCGAAATTGAGTCTGTTCTCAGAAGATCTGCGTTTAAAGCTATTGGTAGGTTAAAAAAATACATTCTTTCTAAACGTGTAAACTGGGATAGAAAGTGAAGCTGTCGAGGGATCTAGGGAAAATGTAACTATCTCATGTTTAAATCTTGTGCCATTCTGGGCAAATGGCACAGGATTTAAACATCAATCGAGAAGATCCTATTTCATACTTACGCATTTTCGCAACCTATTGACAATATTTATGAAACGAAGCACATGGAGGCCAATTCAGCGCATACGACGCATAATAAATCCGGGTTACCAACTTGGCGAATTATTAATAGAGTTGGCTACTGTTACGATAGTACGTAATACTCCCATTTTATCAGATAAGTTTTTTTGGAGTTTCAAATTAAATTTTGAGACAAAATTCGAAGTAAAAACTAAAACGAAGACCTTTTATCCATGGTATCAATGTAAGAAAATACTTATTCAAAATTACAGAGAACATGAATACAGGAACACTGATGATAGGCGAGATGTGGTTTGGTCCCACCACAAGATGAATTTATGCTTAGTGACATATCGCAGAAAGTCTTTCTTCCTGATTGTCTAACTTCATCTAAAAAACACGTATACGGAATTTTAACAATATTGATTGCTACATCTTGTTATTCTGTATGGCCAATAGACATTCCGCAGGGTTTTGTACTAATACAAACTTTTTTTCAACGTATTAAAGGATCACGTTTATCGAATTAGGGCCCTGGTTGCTGTTCCTTGTTCCAATAAGAAAATGTTCCAGTCCTTACATCAAAGTGAGTTACAATTTGGTTTAACCAACTTGAAAAATGAAATGAAACAGTTGCTTGATTACTGTCAGTTTCTTCGAACCATGATATTTATTGAACAAATGAGAGCCTGTCATGAATTGACAGCGATAAGTTTTTTTGATAAGGTGTATTTAATTTATATTTAACGTTTATTTAAGTATATCATTTAACTGTTTAATGCAAAACAGTTTTATAGTGTCTCTTTCCTTTAGATCGTTATACAGTCGACTATTGCTAATTCAAACCTTCCATACTACAAACTTCTCACTAATTCGAAGTATATGCTTGGTTCCTAGAAAAGCTCTTGATATTTCGAGCTAAATTTTAACTTTTAGGTATATTCGTCGTATAACGCGCACCACTTTTTACGAAGAAATCTGAAATGTGCATGTGCCTGTCTTATCTTTTGAAGTAATTCATGGGAAATTTTATACTAAGCTTTTGAAAAACGGTATACATCTAGAACTATAATCCTAAAGAGCAAGAAAAGAGGTGTCAGAATGCATGTAGATGTTAGGAATTGCGTTACACAGAATATTAGAGCCTTTCTGCAAAGTCAAGTTTTCGGTCCTTCGCAGTATCTTACAAGGGATTTCCAAACCGTTACATAACATATGCATTGGGCCCCTTAGAATCTTACCCCCCCCCCTTTTCACTGGATGTGGAGGTTGTGAGAAGGGGAACTTTACCTCGCTGGATGTTCGAAGCAGAAAACATTGCTACAAAAGGCGACCAAAAGCTTCATGATGTTCTAGAAATGATGTGTGAGCAGGTAATAAAAACATGGAATGAAATTAAACATGACACAATTAAAAAAAGTCATTTGAAAAGTGTAGTACATCTAATAATCTAAATGGAATGGAAGGGGATTATATTTACTTTTGGAGTGAGTGTGTGAATATTAACGTCGCACTATTCAGCTACACGAGGGCTTTTGCTGACGGACCTCGTAATTTTGAACCATGGTCAAGTGACGAGGACGACACCTAAGCTGACACCCCTTCATCTAACTACCACACCACACCAACGGAAGGACGTTTGAAAACCCGACAGATTTAAAGTGCATCGCTCCCCTCTTCAGCGGCACTAGGCTTGAACTCATGACCTGCATTCCACGAGTCCGTTACCTTGGCCACTAGAATAACATGGCCATATTTATTTATAGATCAGAGCAACTGTTTAGATATAGAGCTAACACCAGCTCGTACTTTTGACCATCCAGCTATTCTTGCTGCTCTATTGCTAGGAATAGGGGTCCTGGTTTCATCAACAAACCTCTATGTGGATAATATTGAACAGATTGCCAGAACAATCATCTGGGCTGATGATTACTGTTTGACTTGGTCCCGTCATGGATACGACTTCATCATCATCATCAATAATAAGTGATGGTGAAGATGAAACAAAATTGGAAGATATGCCTAAAGATGACAAATATGATGAAATTTTCATGCTATTCAATGAAAGTATGTCATTTTCTTAAAACAAAGAAATCTTTCTTTACAAATATATGTAAATTTATTAATTTTTTTCATGTCCATCTTCTTTTTATTTCTAAAGCTAGCATTTTTATTTCCATCGTAAAGCACTCACCCGTAAATTTCGATTTTATTTTTTTGTGTTAAAAGTGTGTCGGATTATACGTACTTGTGAAATGATAGAATCTCGCATTCAATGCTTTTACGGAACAATAGCCTTTCGATATATGCGTAGCGATATTCTTGATTACTTTATTCACTGACATAGCAGGTCATTCACTCCTTATTTATTATGTATCTAAATTCCCCATTTAAATTTCCATCCTAATGATAAATTTACAAAGTAAACATGCGAAGCAATAATTATTTAACAAGGCTTCAGTTCTAACGGGATACAACAATGCTAATAGCTGGCTGGGAAATGCAAGATCAATGTATTGGTCTCATTGCATTCTTTATAATTTATATTGTCACTCGCTATCCTTAGTTGTCCTTAAGCAATACATAGCATGTAATTGTAGATATATCGAATCAAACTTTACAGAATTACGCTGTTGCATGCAGCATTAATGACGAGCCATAATAATCAAGTAATATTTAATGAAACTCATTATAGTTTCAATGGATGAAAATATCCTTTGTAAATATATTTTGTGAATTTCAGTTCAAAAAGTAACACAAATAACGATAGGATAAAACTAGAACAAGCATTACCTCAATCTGCAAATACCTAAAATGAACATAATCTCAAATGCGTTTCTTAAAATTTCATATTTCTCAAGGTACAAAGTCATATATCTAAAGACCCAATGCATATTATTTGCTTTAGTTCTTACTATACATACTTTCAGGCATAAAAAAATTATGTTGAAATGAAGAAAATTCAGGAAGAAAGTATTAGGGTTCTAATGAAAAGAAATAAATTTTTACAATTAATGATTAACTATATTAATATTAACAATTAATATTTACACGAATAAATTTTTCAACTATTCCGCAATTTTTGAATAGTTTAATAATTTTGCCCCGTTCAATTATTTTTATGCAAGCTACTTGTTAATAAAGATTGAAAAATCAAATGGCAACAGCAAAACAGTACATATGTATAATTAACACCGCCATGTATGTTGTTTTCCCCGCAGTAAGATTCTCAAGCGAGAAATTTGCTTGCCAGCAGGAACTTTAATAAGAGGGCAACCGTAGAAGATGTGAACAGGGTGAGAAGAATAATCACTTTATCACCCTTGGTGACCAATTTGTTTAAAATTATAGTGCCAAGGAATGATCAAGAAGTCTGTGGAATCGACACTCCTGTAATTTCCATGAGGCTGTAAATTATTTTATTTTGAATGATTTGCGGATTGGTGTCTTACCACTGCAGACCTTGTACATTTCCCAGAATCTGGTTTCCCTTTTTAGGGCGGTGCCATATAGGCGGATACCAATCGCATCAAATAATTTTAACACCCAGTTTCCTCTCTAGAGGAAAGCATCTGAGCTCTGACAATGCGAACCAGTTCAAAGATTAAATTTTGCCGGGGGCACCCAAGCGAAACAGACATTCTAGGGACCTTTTACATGCCGCAAAATCATACGACATGGCCGCTGTCGATGTTCTGCATCATGACAGTCCGCCGACTTGGGCAGGGTTCGAACGAGTTTAAAATTTATTATGGAAAAAATATTTGCACGCATAAGGCATTTAAAATTCATCAAATACAAAAACGTTGCCAAATGCCGCGATATGTAGGCAATAACGAAAAACCAATCTCGGGCATGTTTAAGCAGAACAATCTGGATCGATCATGCTCGAAAACATCAACAGTATTTACAAATTTGTAATATTATACTTCTCTAATATTTTTGTGAAAAATTATTATAATTTAGTATCTGTTTACTATGGACGCCAGCACAATGGGGTATCTCCAATAATGCGGTTTTATAAATAAGTATTCGGACGAATATAATACTTAGCATAAGGATAAAACAGAAATTTAGCAGAACTACACAACAGTTTTGTTGTTTATGTTTATGCAATCTCTTGTTTATGTGAGGTGGTTTACATGAAGAAGACCGATTTGTCGCAATTTTGATTACAATTACGGCGTTTTGGCCGCTTGAATAATGTAACTGTTAGATTTTTTGTTTATTTCCAGCATACCTCTTTTTTTCTTTTGTAAGTATAATATTTTATTCTTTTAAATCTTCGCCAATTTATTTGTCGATGGCCTAATATGGAAAGAGTATGCGCGGTTGCTTCTTTCCTTGTTTCAACGCATGGGCGGAAACCATGACAGTGTATGGCGATGATTTTTCATTTGGCAAAGTCGTATATTACATAATTTAGTATATAATACATATATGCCCATTTTTTAAAATTTCAACAATTTTTTACGGATTATTAACCCAGTTTTAAATGCACCCATTTTAAAACTTCTATTAATTTTTGTTATGCATTATTTTATTATAATTACACTTAATTCCCCATACTAAATTAGAGCTGTTTCCACTAAAAAAAATCGAAAAGTGCCTATTAAAAACCCGAGAGGATCATTTCATCGATAATTATGTAATTATATTAGAAATCATCAAAAATAATTACCACCAACTTTCCTAACTGTAACATAATTTCAAACGCATTACTTTTAATGGAGCCTTAATTATAGGTTAATTAGAAATCTAATTATTTGCTCTCACCGGCTAATTACTGAAAATTGCATATTAATTAACGCGTGTTTCTCTTTATTTTACTTACATAATTGAGATATTAAAATTTGTAACCTTTGTTATGGATGTTATTAAAGTTACAAAAGTTGGTGAAACCTTATAAAAACCCTTTTTTAATCTTTCTTTTCTATATTAAGGATATATTCATGAGTAAAGCTGTACAAAAGAAGTAAATTTTGTTATCTGTATTCAAATATGTAAAAAATACAAAGGAGAATTGAAATCATATTTTCATGTATTAAAATAATTATATTCATTAGGTGTCCCCATTATATATCCTCCTCTTACATGAAAAAAAATACAATTATGGGAATATAAAGAATGACATTCAATTGAAAATGATTCAAAAATGCATACATAGTTGGGAAAATATCTGAATTCGAGTTTCTTTTTCATTCAAATATTTGTTTTTTAAGACTTAGTTTGCGTGTATATTTATGAAAATAATATTTTCTTAAATCCAAAGCTTCTTTTTAATTCATCTCACTAATGGAGGTTGAATGAGAGTTATATAAACATCTCACTGTAAGGCAACACGAGGGCTATTGGCAACACATCTCGTAACTTTGAACCATGGCCAAGTGACGAGAACGACACCTGAGATGGCATCTCTCTCTTCTAAATAACACACCAACGGGATGACATTGAGCCTCCTCGACAGATTTAAAGTGCATTGATCTTCAACCACACGATGACACTTCAGTAGCACCAGCACTCAAAACCGTGACACTCCAGAGAGAAGTTCATGACCGTAACCGCTAGGCTACCTCTGGTCATGTAAGTAACGGAATTATTTTGGTAGTTTTCAGACTTAGAACATATTGAAAAAAATTGATTGATAAAATATTAGTAATAGGAATGACAATGAAAAAATATAAGAACAACAAATTAAGTATGTGTACCATTGTAAACATGACTAGCAATATACCTTTAAAGGGGGGAAAAACCGCTTTACAACAATGTTTCACAAACAGTGGAGTACGCGCCTGGATGGGGGCGTTATAAACCTACTAGGAGGGTGCGAGCATATCGAAAAATCGAAAATAAAAGATTATTTAAAAATATTATAAATTTACTGAAAGAAAGCAAAACACAATCTGACTCAATAAAACATACACATTTACACTGATATATCTATAAAAATATCAGTACTGCCCAATTAATTGATAATTAATTTAACAATACTAAGTTAAGAACAACTTTATAATAATTACCATTGACCCCAGTGGTGTATAGGAGAATATCAGTCCCCTCCCCCTTGCAAAGTCAATTTTTGGACCCCAAGGCGCACTTGGCGTCACTCAGGCTTTGAGACCCCTAAAATCTTTCCTTCCACCGATTCGGAGGTATTCGTTAAGCGATTGAGTGATGCAATGGGATTGCCATATATAAAATTATACACAAAATTTAATATACTTATCTTAATATATATATATATATATATATATAATTTAGACGGTGTTTGATTAAAACCGTATTGTAGCTTCAGCGTCAAAGTACACTACTTTTGAATTCAGTACATTGTTGTAGTACGAAGAAGAGAGGGCGATAAAAATTATGATTGGAAATTGGGTCTCAAACATTGGAATTTTGAGAAGCACTGCCTTACAGCAGCACTTCTCAAACTTTCAATATTTGTGACCCAATATTCAGTCACATTTTTTATCGAGGCCCTCCCCTCCACACAATAACGATGTATTGAAATCAATAATACTATACTTTGACGCTAAAGCTACAATACGAGTTTGACCTCTTAAGTGCTAAGGGCGTATATATATATGTCTCACTCAAACGGTGCATTAAATTTCCCGAACGTATATATATATACGTGTTTTTGAAGTAGGATACTTTCTGCACACTGCTACGCATAAAATTATTCCGAAGTCTTTAGAATGCAAAAAAGGACTTTGACAGTGTCAACGAAGGATTTACTTTTATCAGAGAATTTCCGTATTTTTATATTCCTTTTCTTTCCCCCTCCCCTAATGCATCACGTACACGCGACTACGTGGAAAACGGAGACATTGTGGAGCGAATAACGTAACTTTTAATTGGCATTTAAGGGATTAATTATAAACCGTACAAATTATCAAGACAAGTGTTAATTTTTGTATATTTTTATATTTGACAAGTCTATGGGGTCACTGGTAACTATTAAACTTGTTAGTATTGTTAAACTAATTATAAAATACATTGTGCAATACTGATATAGTTATAAATTTATTACATCAATGTGAATGTTTGTTTTATTTTTATTATGTCAGAATGTATTTAGTTTGTTTATTTTCAGTAAATTAATGATTCTTTTAAGTAATCTTTGGTGTTTGACTTTTCAATATGCTCGCGACCCTCTTATTGAGTGATCCTGCCTCTATAAAGTTTGAGAAATGCTGCTTTATATATATAAGGATAATTCCCATTTGTCCATAAGAATCATTTATAGAGTACAATCTCCTTCTACACAGCTGACTTTATAGCTCTTGGAAGCCTTTGGATTTTAGACTTAAAAATAAATCTTTAGTAAAAAAAGCCAATGAAAAAGATCTTTATACAACACAACCAACAATTTAGTTATTTTATCTCACAATACAAATTCTCTTTCTCTAGAAATATCAGAATTCTCATTTAATTCTTACATTAATATTGAACTATGATGGAAGGATATGCTCATCAAATGAATTGGTACCCCATACTTCAAATTCATATTAAACCTATGCATAAGGAAGTGAAATTATTTTAACTTTCTTCAAGAGAAAGTCAGAAATTACATATCTTTTCTATCTGTTATTAGGGAATATATTCATTGCTGTAATTAGCACATTACCGGCCATGACGTAACTTAAAATCAGTATAATGATGAAATTTCCAACCGCTATCGTCGAATTGCATTCATTACAACCAATAAGATCTAACAACACACAGAAGCAAAGTGATTTTTAATCAGACACTTGTTTTACGTCAGTGGTTTAAATTCATCTGAACTGAAAGCGATTCTCTATAGGAGAATATTTATATGTGCGTGTTCTTGAACTTCACTCTCTTCAAAAATCATGCATGGAATTAGGGTTGTGACATTTGAATCATATATGCTGGTTTATTTAGTTTTAATATGCGTATATACATTTGACAAAGCATTATTTTACTTATTTGTTTGTTTTGCTTATACATTAAAAATTTTAATAAACCACAATAATTTTAATGTAAGCAAATTAAACAAGCCACAGTAACTTTAATGTAAAAAAATAATCTGCAATGTTATTTCATGACCTACAAACCTAACATTTAGAGAAAGAAATCCTTAATGAAACTATTTGTATTATTACTGAGTCTAAATATATATATAGCAAATATTAAAAAAAAAAATCTCACTAAAACTTTGAACAGCATATGGGAAAAAATTACGCTTAGAATAAACTTTCTAAGAAAGTTTTTCTTTATTTTTGCAGAAAATAAGTACAGAATATTTTGTTAAAACGCGCACGAATCCAATGCAATTATTAACCCCTTAACTGTCGACATCGTATATATCCTTCTTGCTCAATCGGTGCGTTCAGTTCCTGGACGTACATATACGTCTTTCCAAAATACGATTACTTTATTTGCACTGATATCTCTAAAACGATTCAGAAAGGTTTGAAAGTAAATAAAATAATCTTGACAGTATTTGTGAAGGATTTACTTATTTCAGAGAAAACTGTACTCATTTATGCCTGTTCTTTCCTCCCCAATTCACCATATACCCACACTTATGTGAAAAACAATGGAATCGGGGATCAAATCGAGTTAATTTTAATCGGAAGTTAAGCGGTAGCCTCTTAACGCGTCTTTTCACGTCTGTGACACAGGCGAAAGTTATCGGCAAATTTGCAGATGCACATGTCTCACACTGAGAATCTTGTATCTCGTGTTCTTGTATAGCGCGTTTATTTTGTGTGAATGCCTGTCTGATATCCGTTCTTGTAAAAATACCCCACCTAGTTTTAGTGCTAGTTTAACCCAAAGCCGCCACTACTTAGTCCCTCCGTCAAACCTGGTATTGCAATAATTAACTTACCCCATACCTATATATACATTTATGTCACAAATAAAAAACTTGATAATTTTTTATGTTTTTCCGAAAAAAACTCGTGCTTTAGGGGATTAATGCACAAATAAATTTTTATTTGTTCTGAATATCACTTCATAAAAGAAGAAAAAATTAGGTAAACGTAATCAAAGCAAAAAGGTGGGAAAGTAAAAATAATTTTCATTCATTTTCAGGCGACAAAAAAAAATTTTTCATGCTCAGTTCTCTATAAAAATTTTGATCCTTAGATCGAAATAATATACAACAGTATTGTTAATATCGGGAAATATGACTTTTTGCCGCTTCTGATGTTAAAGTATATACGAAGATAAAAATATAAATATACATATTCATATACTAAAAAAAATAAAGTACACTGGGTCGCTGAGAGATGAATGTAACAATAAATTCTTAGTCCTGTTAAATTTTGTTGTCATCCTAACTTGATTTTTATTAATGATAATGCCTTTTAATTAAATATCGTAAATATATATAAGATGAATGCACATTAAGTAATGACAACATCGGTATAAATCAATTTTAATGGACATGTAATTGCGTTACATTCCTTCTATTTATGTAATAATCAGCAAAGGTCATAACCTTTTGATAAACGTTATGAAGTCCTTAGAGACCATTGGCAAGGTGTTGATTACTTATGTCAGTGACAGAGCGGCATACATATAAAACGTCATGAAATTGGTGGCCTCGGAGATGTTCCTTCACCTTCGGAAACAGTTCGGTCACAAGGGCTCATGTCAGGTGGTAGAAGGGGAGGGTGCTACAAGATTTCCCATTGTCACAATAGTAATAGAAGGATGCATTGTTTGAGACATGACAACGAGCGTTATCATGTAGCATGATAAGTAGATTTTTTGCAATAAATATGGACGTTTGTGCGCCGCATTGAACGACGCAGAAAGGGCTATAGAAATCGGCAATAGTACTCCGCATTGAAAGTTTGTCCTGTAAGCACAGCATGCGTAAGAATCGCACACTCCCAGACGTATGGCACAATCAGAATAATTGCACCCTACTGAGTTCCTGTCGAAATTTCTGTGAAGTGGCAAACATCGGTGACCATTCATTTGATCGATGCTTTAAATTCAAATTCATAGGCTCATGCCCACATCTCATCAATGACGATAATACGCCACAGAAATGTGTCTCCTTCATTGTGGTGACTGTCCACGTTGATGCTAGCTAGTGCATACCGGTGCTATTTTTGTACTTAGGACAGTTGATGTGGAACCCAATGGGCAGCAAATTTCCTCATATTCAGACATTTTTTTCACTATATACCATACCGTTTGATGACTGAGACCAACCTCTAAGGATAATTCTCGGAGAGTCCATCGACGGTCAATGGAAAGTGACCCGCTCAACTGCCCTTTTAACTAGATTGACTGTTTTTTGCATTCTACACAACAACAATAGTGCCATCTGACCGCTCCTATATCCTATTTTACGCATGTCTGCTCTGAGGGTTTCTAGCTTAAGTTGTTGTTGTTGTTGTTGTCGTGTATGACAAAGTGCAAATGTGTATTAAACAAAATAAAAATATAGAAATGAGTTAAATATTGACAAAGGCGTGAATCACTGCCGTGGTAACATCCATGGCACTATCCGAGTATAGGATGTCCATGCTGTAGTCACTGTCTATTTTAAAAATGGCACCAAAAATGGAAGGACAGTTTAAAAGATGTTTGGGATCCAGTTGTTTGGATGGGCAGTGCCTGCATTCCACATATTATCTGGATCCATCAGGCAGAATATTCATGCCCTTAAAATGTTTTGTCCTCAGTCTGGTTGTTGTTGTTGTAATTTCTGAGTTATAATTTAATTCTGGCAGCGAGAATTTTTTTCGTGGGTTTGAGCAGAGCTTTTGTTTTGCGACTGCGTTGGTATCAAAGACCATAGACGAAGAAGTTACAGGTTCAAGTGCTCTGGCTTTATTGGCAAGGAAATCAGCCATCTCGTTCCCTTCGATGTCTACATAGGCCGGGGTCCACTGGAGGGTGCATGATTTGCCCAATGCACCAATGGAAAATAAAAGAGAATTTCTTGGGTGAGTCCCATTTTTCCTTTCTTGATGGCCTCAAGAGCAGATCTACAATCGGAGAGAACAATGATGCTGTCGGAATTAGTGATATCTGTCCATGTAAGGTAAATATCTAGGGCTGTCCTAATTGCTATGAGCTCACACGTGAAGTTGGAAGCAATTTGTCTCATGGAGACCTTGTGCTTTGAAGTTGTATTATCTGGGTATTTAAGAAAGACACCAGATCCACCCCTATTGCACTCTGAGTCTGAAGAACCGTCAGTGTAGGCAGTTACTAAACGAGGCCTCATAGACTGATAATTGTGTTCATGCCTTTCCTTTTAATTGTGTCCTTAGATTCCTTTTTCGTGTAAGGCTCAAGAAGGTCTAAAAATATTTCAGCAGAGGGAGGTGGTTTGACTGGAAAACAAGGTTCTTGAATGATGTCAAGGCTTGTGTGATTCAAGTTAATGTTGTTTCTGATGTCTTTATCAAACTGAAGTGTTGAAGATCTCTTTAGCCTATTCTTAGCTGTCCAGGAGTGAAAAGTTATGTTGGAAATATGTTGTTCGCCACAACTTCTGATTTTGTTTGTAAATTTAATGGTGGAAAGTTTCCTCCTGCCTTTCAATGATGGCAGGCCACACTCATTCTCAGCTGTCACATTATTTGTCGAGGACACAGCTCCGATGATAATTTTGGACGCCCTATACTGAACAGAGTCGATTTTCTCTGTTGAGGTAGAAGCTGATGGAGCCCAAACGGGTGCTGCATATTCGAGGATTGGTCTTATAAGTGCAGTGTAGGTGATGAGGAGTGTACTTGGCTTAGAACCCCAAGTCGAACCGCAAAGTTTTAGAAGAATATTGAGCTTCTTTAAAGCCTTTTGCGATACATTCTGTATATGCTTGGTAAATCTCAGTTTCGCATCTAGCGTTAAGCCAAGGTATTTGAGATGGGAGATTTTTTTCAACAATTGAGTTATTTAACCTTAATTTGAGGAGAAAGGTTGCCCTGTATCTCCTGTCAGTAGAAAACACGCAGTATTTGTTTTTTTCTGGATTTATCAGCAGTTTGAGCTGCTTAGCCCAGTCTTCAATGTGAGAGAGATTTTCGTTCAGCACATTTTCGGAGATTATGATGTCAGTATGAGAGTGCCAAATGGCAATGTCATCTGCATAGCAGGCTATTTTAGCTTCATTAACAATGTGATTATCGACAGTGTTCATATAAAGTAGAAAAAGGAGTGGGCTTAGGACCGATCCCTGCGGAACGTCTGCCCGAGATCTATGTGTCCTTGAGAACCTTCCATTTACCCTCACAGCAAATCTTCTATCTCTTAAGAAGCCGTTGATCCATAGTAAGATATATTGCTAGAGACGCCTAAGGAGTGCAAAATTTCAATGAGTTTTTGTCTCCAAACTCTGTCGAAGGCCGCAGAAAGATCAAGTAATACGGCTGTAGTTTTTCTATGAGGTCTTTCTTGAAATCCATCTATGATTGATTGCACCAAATAGAAAAGTTGGTCAACAGTGCTATGCTGGGATCTGTAAGCTGTTTGGTAAAAGTGTAATGATTTCCACTTGATAAGCCATTACATGATGCGGAAATGAATTATTTTTTCCATAATTTTACATAAAGTGCTTGTAAGGGATATGGGCCAGAAATTTACTCTTGGCTTATTTACTAGCTTAAGTTGCCACTATTTACTTAACAACCCTTGTAACACGATGATATTCAATGACTAAGTTTGTAATTAAAACTTTTGATCTAAATGGAAGGATTGCCTTATGGGAGAATCTTTGATTAAAAGTAAAAATAAAAGTTTTAAATTAGATTGATGAAAAGAATATGCATGGATTACAATACCCAAGTCATTTACAAATTTTTACATATATTGCTTTAGTTTTAAATGCTTCATTACTGTGATTATTTATACTAAAATTTTCAGTTTAAATTTATGCCACGTTTGCGTATTATATTGTTATATATTTAAATGGGGGAAAAAGAGCAAAATATTAGTGATTTAAATTATGTGCAGCCAATTGCTTTTTTTTTTCTTTTTTTGCATATAAATTAATTCTAGCAATCTTTTGTTTTCTGGCCAACTAAATTGTGCTTAGTTTAAATGCATAGAAATTGAGTTCCATCATTTCAATCACATTTATGGAAATTTGAAATATCGCATTACGGAATACTGTAAAAAGCCTCTTTAAGTGCATTCATTAAATCAATACAGTTTTTCTCATAATACGCTATGATCACTGCCTTAAAAAATAAAAATAAAACTCCATTAAACATTTTTTTTAACTTCAAATATATGTAAATGTTCTTCAAATTGCTTTTAATGAGAGTCTAGCGAAAAATTATATGAACATAAAAAAGAATATTACGTGTAAAAAAATTATCCTTATTAAACGAGAAAAAAATATAAACTAATTAACCATGCTAATAATCTAGAATAATATTAATGGAATAATGTTTATGTGCATATAACACGTAATACATTGTTAAAAACAGTATAAAATTTACAATTATAATTTTAATGAAAAATTCTCTTAAATAAGAAGTTTTCTATAAAAAAATAAGTTATCTTTTTTCTAACGAATAAACTTTTAATCACATGTATTTTAATTACGTAACTTTTAATTATCACACTTTACATATTTTTATTTTAATAATTTTTTGTTTGTTTTTAAACCAAACTTTCATTTTATTTATTTATTTATTAGAAAGGTATAGAGTTTCTTTTAATGTATTTTACATAACATCGGGTTCAAAATTCTACTAAGGATTAGCAACTTATACGTAAAAGAATGCACAGAGCATCTGTTATGAATAATTGCAACTATAACAGTATTTATTCCATTATATAAAAAGAATATTTTTTGTCATGCTTTATAAAAATTTGTAGTTTTTTTAAAAAGTAAGTTTGCTGATAAAAATTATTTAAAATTTGGGGTGGTGTTTTTCAAATTGTGTGAATATAATTTATATATATAAATATAAAATTTGTTTCAATTTTAAACTTTATTAAGCCATATCAAATTTATAAGCCCAGATTTCTTACAAACTTAGATGAATAATTTAAGTAATGAAGATCATTAACGTTCTTATAATGAAGGAATATACTGATTTATTTGTGTAAGAAACTCGTAATATATTTACCAGATCTGTTTTAGAAAACTATGATATGAAATTTTTGAAATAGCAGCCCTTAGTAAATTTTTGATTTCTGCCTGTCTGAGATTTATAGTGTACTATACTACAAAACTTGTTGGCCTTAAGCCTTACATTATCGGAATATTAATCAAATATTTATATAGACCCAAAGCTTACATAATACCTTGTTTACCTGATTATACGAGCCTTTGAAGAGAGAAAGAGAGAGCGTGGTATTATTGTACGATGCGTCCTTAGTAAAGACAAGGATATATTCTTAGTCACGCTTCTCCTGCTTTGATTTTGTTTACACAGATCTTTCCAGGTTATTTTATTGATTCTCTCCAACTATACGTTTATTGTTTTATAGACATACTTAGACGTTATCCTGTTATTCTGAATCTTAAATATCAGGACTGTAAACGAGCAATTGCAGATATTCAAGACCCTTTTAGATAATGATGTTCGATAAACAGTGGAACACACACACACACAAATATTGTTTTTCAAAAATTGAAATGTGTTTTTAAAAAAATTGTTGATAAGAATATTTGTATATATATTTATATATATATTGTATAATCAAAATTTGCCACAAAACTGTTTTTCAATATTTTTACATGATTTATGTAATTTTGTAAGAAATTCGTAATTTGTAAACAAGTAATTTTAGAACCACCAAAAATATCATTTCGTTATAATTCTTTATTATTACGAAAAAAACGTTGATGACGTCAAATTTAGAAAAAGAATAGCAGTGCAGAAATTATAATTTCTTAGAAGCTTTTGTTTTCGTTGTTTCAGTGGGGAAAGTTAACCATCCAATTGTCAAATTGAAAAAGGGGGACAACATGATCTACCGGAATCTATGGCTTGACATATTACAAGGAAACTGAAATCCTAAAAAAACACAAATAATTATAGCAGATGCTGTTGGAGGGTAAAAAGAGTCATTGAAAGACTGTGAAATTGATTCCAAAAAACATGGCATGTTCACATCTGCCAAGATGTGAAACACGTTCACGCGCTACTACAGCAAATAATGATCGTTATTTTAGGTTTTCAGTTCGTTTGGACAGAGCTGCCAATGAGACACAGATTCAAGTACTGTTTCTTTAAGCAGCAGGATGAAGGCTCTCAAGCCAACAATCCGAAATATGTTTCATGATAGTATTCTGTAGGCATGTAGGTCAATAGCGTGTATTCCGTTGACAACAAAACACCATGCAGCCTGAAGAAAGGGGGCTGCTGAACATTGAGATTGGATCTAAAGTAGTTGGAGTCAAGTTCCTTTAATTTAAAAGTCCCAATTCTGTTTAGAGTGGGATATCAGACGTGTTTGGGTATGGCGAGATAAAGGCACTCGAAATAACCCTATATTCACTCAGGAAAGATCACATTACAGACGAGGTGGTTTGACGGTAAGTATTGGAATCAGCATAGACGAACGTACTGGCCTGCATTTCATTCAGAAGGGCAGTTTGAGGGTTCAAAGCTATGCAGAAGAGCTACTTAGACACCATGTCATACCTTATCCTGCAGTCAATGGTGATTCTTTTTTTTTAATGCATTATAATCCCAGGGTTCACAAAGCTCGTTTTGCTGAGAACTTTCTTGAAGATGAAACAATACAGCAGAAGTAGTGGCCAGCATGCTCTCTTGATCTTAATCCGATCGAGAATGTTTGTTTCTGCAAGACCATTGCATTTTGTTACTGTCCAGAACTTGGAGATCATATTTCATCAAGAGCGGAATATTTCCCCCCAAAATCTCATCGATGACTTCATCGCATCTATGCTATACAGAGGTGCAGTAGTCTCATCAGCCCAAAGATATCCCACACCATATTAAAAATTTTGTATTACTTCCAAGTAATAATTTTTTGTCATGTACATGTAGCCAAATTGTTATTCTGAAGCATCATTTCATGTACATTATATCATTTTCAAGATTTAAAGTTCCCATGCATATTTCATTTTTTCTGTATTATTTCTTTTTCTGTATAGTTCTCCTTTTTATACCCATAAATTGCTATTATACAACGATTTCATCATTTTTTGTTTGCACCCTTAATTTTTAAAGCAATGTATATAAGGGTCAAGAGAAAAAAATATGACAAAAAGTTAACTTCAAGAACAACACATAGGTCTGATATTGTGTTAAATTTTAATTAGAATCTCCATTGTAAATTATATATTTAAATACAAATTATTGTTACTCTCTTACAATCCCCCCACGCATGTGAAATGAAACTGGTATTATATTTAAAATTGTTATTAATGTTGCACTAGAATTAAATAATCGAAAAAAGATCTCTCAATTCACAACCATGATCAAGTGATAAGACCAGATTATCCTCGTTTATCAAATTTTTGGCATACAAAAACAAAAATTTCAAAAACCAGTTGAATAAAGCATGTAACACTTCCATTTACTTGTTGAATAGATTTAAGTGGAAACGAAATTCATACTATATTTCCTCATTCT
Organism: Trichonephila clavata; assembly: GCA_019973975.1. Classification (NCBI taxonomy): domain Eukaryota; kingdom Metazoa; phylum Arthropoda; class Arachnida; order Araneae; family Nephilidae; genus Trichonephila; species Trichonephila clavata. The sequence goes on from BMAO01029220.1 coordinate 59,906, forward strand.
TTTGCCGATAAATCATTGTGATCTTAAATATTTGGAATAGAGTAAAGGATGTCCTTAGAAAGAGAGAAAAGTGCTCTTAGAAAACTCTTTAACTGGACATTTTTTAACTTATAATCTGTAGAAATGAAACAAAAGATTCGAGTATCCCATAAAAATGCATAGATGATTGCAAATAATCTTTTCTGAATACTATTCGAAGAAATGCAACGCAAAAATTGTGAAGCATGAAATCTGCAACGCTAGATTTCCATTTTGTCTATTCAACCACAATTTTATCCCTCCAGAACTTAAGTGGGCTAAATATAGCTATACAAAGAGAGAATGAAAAGAAAATCCTTTTAATCCCTTCAAAATTTTGCGAATAAATTATAAATAAATAAGTAAATATGATTATTTTTAGAAAAACTAATTTTTTCGAAAAAATGTTTGAAGTTAATAATCATTCTAATTGGTATTAATTATAAATTAAATTAAGCATCAAATGCTTTTCCGTAAGATTATTTTTAGAAAGTTATTAATTTTTATATTGGTTAAATCTTTGATAATAGCAATTTCCTGGTACGATGAAGATTAAAATTTCAACATCATTGATCAAAATATCGTCAGACATGACGTCAATACATATTTATTTTATCTGGAATGAAATTGATAAAAGAAACTTTAGGAGTAATATCCTTTTAAAAAAGTATATACTGCGATTATAAAAACACTACGTAAAATCTCAAATCAAATTTTTGAATTGAACATAACAAATATATGGTACTAATACTTTAAAAATTAATTATCTCTTATTTCATTTTTCATCAACCGATAACATTATGAAGATCATAGGTGAATCAAAAACGAAGTTTTCAATAATTAATGGAATGAAATTGAGATAATTTAATTCTTGAGTTTATCAATATTAATGACACCATTCTCGTACAGGGAAAATATCTATTTATTAATCTATGGGGTATGTAAGCAATATTAATTATTTCCTAAATAAATAAATGTGCATAATTGCGATTTATATATATAAATATAAAACAATTAATTCCAGAGAAGAACTACTTTCTCGTATAATTAAAAGTTTGTAGAGAAAATTTGAATATTAATATGTTATTCCAAAATATTTTGAAATATGTTATAATCAAACGATATTAGAATCCATTTTTGTATGCAGTGTTTGCCTTAAACTAAAATATTAGTACAATATAACGTATACTGAGCATAATCTAAGTGGTACAATTTTACACAGGGAAGGGAGGATTTTTGTTCATCAAACCAACTTTATTTCAAAACTTTTATAAATTACTTTATTTATCATATTATGATTGCTGTTTTTAAAAGTCAGAGCTCATATTAATTGAACTGAAGAAAATTTCGCCAGTGATTCTCATTAGAGCAGTGCTTCTCAAACTTTCCATAACTGCGACTCAATATTCAATCATCATTTCATCGCACCCCGCCCCTCCATACAATAACACTGTATTGAGTTCAATAATACTACTCTTTGATGATAAAGTTACAATAATAATTTAACCTCTTAAGTGCTGTCGACGTAAATAAACGTCTTACTCAGCCAAAGCATTAATTACCATGGACGTGAATATACGAATTTACGAAGTGTGATCTGCTCTGGGTATTGCTATCCATAAAAATTTCCGAAGGCTTTGGAATGCAATAAAAGGATCTTGACAGTGTTTGAGAAGGTTTTACTTATGTATTCCTTTTCACACATCCTCCCTAATACATTACATACACTCGCCTACGTGGAAAACGGTGGCATTGTGGAGCGAATCACGTAATCTTTTATCGGCAATGAAGGGATTAATTATAAACCGTACATATTATCAAGAGAGATAAGTGTTATATATATAAATTTTGTAAAATTGTTATATTTGATAAACCCATGGGGTCACTAGTAATTATTAAAGGTATTGTCAAATTAATTATAAAATACATTGTGAGCAGTACTAATACATTCATAAATGCATTATATGAGTGCAGATGTGTATTTTATATTTATTATGCCAGAATGTATTTTGTTTATTGACAGTAAGCTAATAATTTTAAAAAATACTTTGTTTTCGACTTTTCAATATGCTTCCTCGTAGAGTTATCACGCCCCCTTTGGGGGGCGCTCCCCACAGTTTGAGAAACGCTGCATTAGAAGAAAATGTCTGAAAATGACTCAAATAAAGAAAGTTGAAAAAGTTTTGTAATAATGGGCAATCCGAGAGAGATCTTAACCTCTCCAACTCTTGTTTTCCAGCCAAAATTGGCATTTTAAGATAGCGAAATGATATAAAACAAATACACGTCCTTATTAAATAGAATATAGATGATCAGTGAGATTCATCATATATACAGGTGATTAAGAGAAGACTATAGATGGTTAGGGGACAATTAATTAACACATTAATTAGTACCTAAATCATAGTTGTGCAGCCACTTGTGCAATACCGGATGACAGAGGATTGTTACTGTAGGTTGTGAGAGGTTGTGTATTTCATTTTAAATAAATACCCATTGAATCTTATCCATTACTTACTTTTGTGCGCATATTTTGTACTCATTTCTCGCGTTGAAATTATATTTGTAATTTATGGCAAATTTTATAGTAATAATTTCGAGTTCAATACAACGACTTCACCACTCATACAATTTTCTGATAACTATTATGTAGTATTTTTGCTCATATATATATATATTAATAAACGAATTATTGCTATATATAAAAAATTGGATGTTTCCATTCATATGCCTAAGTTTCCATGTATATTTTCAACACCTAAATTCCATAAAAATCCTGTTAAATTTAGAACAGTAACAAATGGTTTTTAAAACTTTTATTACTACTGCAGGTAAAATGCTGCATTACATTATACAAAACTTCATCAATAAGCAATGCAATCAAGCTATAATTAAAAATACACTATCTGGCCAAAAGTATCCGGACACCCAGTGGTATGGACTTAGAGCGTCCTGAGGCACATATTAATATGATGTTGTTCCTCCTTTTGCATGGATGACAGCCTCCACACGTTTGGGAAGACTTTCCACCAATTTTTGATAGGTGACCATAGGAAGTGCCTTCCAGGTGTCCATCACAGCTGAAGTGAGTGCTTCAGTGAGGATGGTCAATTTGGCTGGCTACGTAATCTGCTCTCTAACTCGTCCCAAAGGCGGTCTATGGGATTTAGATCGGGGCTCTGAGAAGGCCAGTCCAGTTTTTGAACACCCATTTCGTCAAATCACGTCTGTGCAAGCCTCGATGTGTGAATGGAGCAGTTATCCTGCTGGAAGAGAGAGAGAAATGGACCTTCCCCGAAATATTGCCATAGAGTTGGGAGTGCTGCATTGTCCAGAATGTCCACATACATCTCAGAGTTCATGTTTCCAATCACAGGAACTAACGGACCTAGGCCAAACCACGAGAAACAACCCTACACCATTATGCGTTCACCACCAAACTTAACAGTCGGCACAATGTAGTCACTACAGAAACGTTTGCCGGGCATCCGCCAAACCCTGACTGTAAAGCGAGATTCATCACTAAAAAGAACATTTTTTCACATGTCCACAGTCCAATGACGGCGAGCTCTACACCATTGCAATCGATGCTTCGCATTCTGTGGAGTGATGTTTGGCTTGTGAGCGGCTGCACGACCATGGAATCCCAAGTTTTTTAACTCTAGACGGACAGTCCTGCTGCTAACACTAATTCCTGATGAACTTTGGAACTCCTGAGAAATTTCCTCCAAAGAGGACTTGTGATTTTGTTTCACTACCCTTTTCAGAGTTCTGCGGCTGCGTTCACCAAGTATTTTCTGCCGTTTCACTCTGCCTCAACGTTTCCATTTCACAATTAAATCAGGACACAGTGGATTTAGGCTTCTGTAGAATGTCCGCAATCTCACGAACTGATTTCCCACAAAGGTGGCATCCCACTATAATGCCACGATCAAACTCACTAAGCTCCTTTGACTTACTCATTGCCTCACAAACGCATAAATACAATCTGACAAATCACTACCAACACTTTTATAGCTTTCAATTACGTATCAAATTGCGTCACTCGCCAGGACCACTTTTTTAAGGTGTGTCCGGATACTTTTGGCCAGATAGTGTAGTAAGGATATTATAGATTTTTTTAAAAATAAAAATATTTATTCAGTTTATAATTATGACTTTGAAGATTTTTTTAATTCCATTGATATTAATGATAGGGTAATTTTAGAAAATCATAGTAATTATAACCTTAATATTAATTTTCAAAAAATGAGAACTCTCATAGATTTAGACTTAAAAGAAAACAACATTAATTTTAATAGTTCTCTGTACAAACAAACCAAAAATTTGCTTCAAGGTGGCTGCCAGCAACAGTTTGGCTTATTTATATTTAAACTTTTACGAATATAATTATATTATTAATAATGATCATTACATTTTTAGATACATAGATGACCAAATTATTTTTAGTAAAAATAATAACGTTAACCCCAATATCACTTTTTATCCGAATTATTTAAACTTAATTAAAATTAATAGTAATCCAGTTAAAACTAATTACTTGGATGCATCATTTCATATTAAGGACAATAAATTACACAGCAATATTTATGATCAAAGAGATGATTTTAATTTTAACATTCTTAAAGTGCCTAACCGGAATTCGAATTTATCTATATCTATATATAGAAATATGTTTTTCAATTATATTTTTTCGTAATAACATATTAGTTAATGATAAATTTAATATATATTTAAATGTTAATAACTTTATTAAACATTGTATGGAACATGAATACCCTGCTAATTTTATAAAATATAACCTACAGTTAAATATAAAAAATATGTTATTAGTCGAACAGTTAATCGATAGCTAGCACTTCAAGCTAAGTAAATTAATAATATTAAATTTTATTTAAAGTTAATTGTATATGTCTGGTTGGTACTTTTATTTTCTATAAATTTTGAAACAAAATTTACAGTTTTTAAATGTATATATATAGTCTTAATGTTATTTTGTCAAAACTTAATAATTTTATTCGTTACTATTATTGACTTTTCTATTGCCCGGTAAAATGCTTTTGCTGTACTGACGTGGTAAGTCTTTATCTAATTGTTTTAGCTTTGATTTTAAAATACTTTAGTAATTATTATAGGCTATAATATTATCGTTTTATATTAATAGATTATGGTTTTATTTATAATAATAGTTAAAGTTCTCTAGAAATTTCTTGTTTTCCCTATGGCCCAGAGTATTGGCAAATTCAGGTGAAGGTTGACTGGCCGAAAAATTTTGCTTAAACCTGCTATCCTGGTTCCTAAGATCAGGAGTTTTCTCTAGTAATCCTGTGACTAAGACTTTATTCTATCATAACTATATTATATCTTAGGTTTGAAACTATTTTTTGTATATTTTGGTAATATATATATATAAATACGTATGTAAGGAAAAATAATATTTAACAATGTGTGAGTAGATACATTTTTTGCGAACAATTGCAACACTAGGAAAGAAATTAAATAAAAAACGATACATCCTGCATACAGGGTGATCCCAAATTCATGGCACAAATTTTAAGGCGGATAGAGGACAATAAAACAATCATTTATATTATATAGGAATGTATGGGCGCAAGTCAGGCGAAGGGTGCAAACAGGGGAAATTTAAAGAAAAGGTAAATTGACTTATCAGTTAGTTGCTTTGCTTGTAGGGTGCTGTAGATGTCTAGCCGTCTTTCAGCACGATGCATCTAATTAAGGGTCAGCGCCATTCGCAATTGTGCTGACGTCTACGATGGGAAAACTTTACATATGCCAAAAATGCAGATAAGCATCACATTAACTGCCGTGCAAATGGTAACGGTGGAGCAGCGGAATGTATCATACGCATCCTCTTGATCGACGAATGCCGGATCACAAACCTTTTTAGTAGTTACATCGCCAACTTCTGTGAAACACGTTCGTTCCACACCACCAGATATAATGCTGGTCCTCGAAAGGCTGTACGCGGTACGAGCTAGGAAGCAAGCATCTTCAACGTTATGGCTGATAGACTCGGGTCTAGTACAAAAACTGATGTTCATCACGTAAGTATGGGTCATCAGACCGTTTGTAGGATGTTAAACGAAAATCGCTTACGCCTCTTCAATTTTTAGTGAGTACAAGTCTTGAAGCCGGCAGACTATATTCTCCGACTGCCAGTGGGTGGCACAGAAATGTACTCTGCAGCTGAACATCATAGCTAATGTGCTGAACTGTTATGAACAGTTATTGTAAACATTACACATATCAACGCTTTCGCTGACAAAGTTTTTAATAAACCTTTTGTCTTTCCTCTCGTCTCTTATTTTTTTTGTCTATGTACCTTTCCGCGTCACTTCCGTCCTACATTCCTATACAATAAATGATTGTTACGATGTCCTGTATCTGCCCTTAAGGTTTGTACCATGAATTCGCGACAACCCTGTATTAAACAGCATAGTAGTAAAGAAACACGATTGAATTCGTAAACACGTTAGGAGCATACAGGATCCGAAACTCGTACAGCTGCAGTCTTTAATATTTAAAATTTTCCCAAATCATTCAGGTATTGAATCGAACTGGGCTTGGATGAAACATATGGGTGAATCATTCATTGCTTCTTGAACTATATTCTATATTTCATCAAAACCGTAATAGTTGGAGAGCTATAGAGATCCAGCCTTTCGGCGTCTCTTGACCAGATATTTTCACAGGTTTAAAGATCTGGATAACGTGCTGTCTATGAAAACGGTCGAACACATTTTGTCTATGCAAACGATGTTCCACTTGCATGATGATACAGGTTGTGGTCTTTGTGCTATCGTGTTGAGAAAGGACGTTTTGAAGGTCACACAGATGGAAAATTTAAGAACTGGTCTTAAGATATCAGATATTGAACTCTGGTCCTTCAGATTACTGCAATCAAAAGCCGTTCGCTTTGTGAACACTATGGCTGTTCTACCATTACATCAAGTGCTGGTGCTGTATGAAGATATCGAATGCATGTAGAATATGTGCGTTGTCCTCGATGCCTCTGCGCCTGGATACATCCGCCTTGATACTGTACGTAAAACCGGGACTCAGCTTAAAATATAAAATGGTGCCAGTCGTGTTTCATGTTTGTCGCTGGGTACACTACTGCCATCACGCGTCATTATGCTGCAGTGTAAAGAATGGAAGAAATGACAGTCGTCTTACAGGCAGTGTGTGTTGCCCCATACGTCATCACACTGTCCATGCGGATACTTTTCGTGAAGCCAATATAAGCCCATTTCCTATTTCAAGATCCATGATGTGGCTGCACGATCTTGTAGCTCGATCTGACAACATTTCAGTCTTTTGGGGAGGTAGTGATAGGAGACCTTTGATATCCAGCATGAGACTTAGCAGTACTCTTTTGAATGTAATAATTCCATATTTGCATAAAAGTCGTTGGATTCGCAATATTGCGAGTAGCAAAATTGAGAAACGATGAATCACAATCAAAGCATTTTCAAATAAATCAATTGTCCTGTCCTAGTATTAGATGGGTTGCAAACTCATTAAGCTATGCATGCTATTAAACATTTTGTCACTTATATAATTTTAAGATATTCTGGATGAACTTATAAAGATAGTTTATTGTAAATTATACTTATATACATATATGCATGTATAATGTACAGGATTTTTCATAATTTTCTTCTGGGTTTCTAAGCTCTATATTAAAGTAAAGGTAAGGGAATTACAGTATAAAAGAACCTTTGAAAGAATATAGAAATGTATTTCAAGTTTAATTTATACATACTCTACAGGTGTTCTATGCGTGAAAGTTTTGTTAAAAGCCAAACACATTATTGTGACATTCCATTTCCTGTCTCACTTTACTGAACAATGTATAATCAACGTTATTAACAGCACGTGTTATCCTTTCCATGTTATCTGAAAACTTTTATTTACATAAAACCGAGTTTTCTCGCCTTCTTTGATGAGTGTCTTAGCAGAATTGCAGGTAAAGGATTAAAAATGCTGTCAGTAATGTTGATAGTACCATGCTGAGCAGAGTGGGGGAGAAGCTAGACTATTGCAGTGATGTACGCCGTGTAACCAAAGATTAACGTATAAAGCACCTGTAAAGTATTAAAAAAAACTTAAATTGTTTATATATATTCTTTGAAATGTACTTTTTTTACTGTATTTATCTCAGTTATTTACGATAGCGCTTCGAAATCCTGGTGGGAATTATGAATAGCCCTGTACATTATACACATGATTACCACACTGCCATGATTCATGATAAGAATTATTTCTGTTGCCAGGGAATTTTTCTTTTCCAAAGATATGTTAAGCTAAAGACTTTCGATACTACGTACTGTGGTGTTTAAAATTTAATATATATATATATATATATATTTGAAAATTGTGTAAAGGCAAAAACAGGTAGTAGGAAAGACAAATGCAAATCTCAATAAATATTAGAATATATTTGGTACACTAAATTTGTTATTTAAATAAGTAAAAAACGTTTCAGAGGTTTTGAAATATCTTTCTAGAAACAAATAAAATAAACATTTATTTTTAAACTTCTTTACTATAAATAGCTTGTGGAACACCATATTTGAGGAAGTAATCTTATATAAAAGCTTTTAGTGAACTAAGTAGTTTGTATCACAAACGCAGATTCCACCTAAATAGATGCACAAACGGAAGCTTCTAAATTTATCAAAGCCTAAACTGTGAACTAAGCCTTGTTTTAGCCATACTTAATGAGATGCATTCAGCTTTACGTGATTATATGACAGAAATTGTGTAATGTGCCCTAACGATGATCCTCAGCAGTCTCTCATACTTAGAGTTATGCAGATTTACTTACTGTTGATATTTTTATAGGATTACGCAGTTATATTATTAGCCTTTGTATATAATGGTTAAATTCTGTTTTTGTGTGATGCCGTTTGTAGGATTAAAACTATTGCTTGACGTTAAAGGAATGGGTGGATATATAAGTAAAACATTTTTTAAAGCAAAATGTAGGAAGAAATAACTTACGTATCACATAGTTTCTCTAACTGTGGGGAAGACCCCCTTAAGGGGGCGTGATAACCCTACGAGGGTAAAAGCGAGCATAAAAATAAAAACATTATTTTAAACAGTTATTAATTTATTGAATGGAATCAAAACAAAATGCATTTAAAAATAAAATACACATTTACACTGATATAATATACTTATAAATGGATCAGTAGCACACATTGTATTTGATAATTAATT
>BMAO01029221.1:0-149513 GCA_019973975.1 Trichonephila clavata
ATTCTTCACAAACATAAAATAAGGGTCCTTATGTATGTGCCAAAATATGAAAACAACAATGATTCTTACATGTTTTATTTGATAAAGAAAAAAAACAATCATTCAGATTTTGGTGGAAAATGGCAGAATTCACATGACCACAAATTTAGCTGCAGTGATGCTAATATGCAAGCACCAAAATATTTAACTGAAAATGTGATTTACATATTTATAAACACTGAATTTAAGACACACATAAACCTTCACAACATATTAGTACATAAGAAGTTAAGCCTTTTGGTATTTGAAAAAATAACTATCTTTCAAATTTGAGTACTTATTATAATATTGGTTTGGATAAATTTTAAAATAATCTTCACAACCTTGATTAATTATATATATATATTAATGCATAGAGAACGGGCCTTTATTAATCTCCCCATGCACTAAGCACTTCAAACTGTTATGCCCCCCCCCTCATTATTTATTTCCAAAGCACACACACACCCTCCTTCAGTTCTTTTCTTTCCAGTTTTAGTTTGGGTGAAGTTCACCCATAACTTTATTGCTCTTTTCCCTTTCTTTATTTTTGCTCTCTTTGGAGTCTTTCAATTATCCACCACCTATGGACCGCCGTGTCATGGACTGACAATTGGCAGTCATAAGGAAAGGAAAGTTATATGGTTTGAAGAACTAATTTGATATATAAGTGCTATGCACCAAATGCTGTCTGGCATGACTCCTTAATCGCGCTAAGCAGTGCTTGTTGTCGAGTGATATGGAATCCATGATGGCCACCTAGCGGGAACAAATCATCATGGAAATAATTTTAAAGAAGAATTGTTTTGAAATATATTTCAAATGAAGAATATAGGAATAGATTGAAAATAGCCAATATTAATCAATAATGAATATCAAAATATAATATAAAATTATACACTTATAAAAAATAATTACATATTATTCAATGAAAAGTAATTGTGAGGCCCAGTGGGGGAATGGTAGCATATCGTGCTTTCACACCAGAAGTCCAGGGTTCTATCCTCCAACTGGGCAAGGTCAACTCAGCCTTTTATCCCTGCAGTGGGTCGATAAATGAGTACCAAGCTTGCTTTGAGACTAAACTCTGGAAGTTTTGCTTCAGACTGACCACCTGATCGGGACATCTGCTCATGCACCTCAACGCCCAATGGTTAAGTATACTGAGATGGGTACACAGTAGGCCTAGACCCTCATGGGCTGTTGAGCCACTGAGTTAAGTTTTATAATAATTGAATCATATAATTTAAAGAAATTATAATAAGAATAATATAATTATAAATACAAAACAATAATAATTATACATAAATAACATATGTAATAATATTTAAATATAATAAAAAATTATATATAATAATACAGTCTACTTTCACTAATTCAAACCATCAAAAATACAAGCCTTCTCGCTAATTTTGAAGTATATGCTCTAACCCTAGAAAACTCTTGATATTTCGAGCTAAAACAGTACGTTTTGGAACACTCACATTTTGAAGTAAAATCTGCAGCTAGCTAGAGTACAACATGCTTGATAATTACAAAGTTATCTTACAAAAATCTCGACAATTAGAACACTTATTATCTACAGTCTTGTAGCAAAAAGGTTGTAGCGTACATGTTTTTTGTTGTATTGTTTCTGCACGTGTATTTTGTAATGTAGCCTCTTTGATGACCATCAGTCTGTTGCCCTTTCTTTGTGTTTCCTGGTTCCTCAGGCGAAGATTGTGTCTTTTGCTTCGGACTGACATAACAATTTACAGCTCATTTGTGTGACTTATAGCATGTGGTACCAAACAGGGCACGAGCCCGACTGGACCCTGCCTTGAAAACCAATGTTGTTGGGGACAGTGTCCGAGAGAACCGGGTACAAAACAATATATTTCCAATGAGGAATGGAAGAGAGATTTGATGGAGTGTGAAAGAGCGCTGTTTGAGAATTACTACATAAATGTACTCATTTAATACATGGCTTTCAACTTCTGTATAATATTTATAAAGTAGAAGTACTTTTTAGAAATATTTAAAGTAATTTTATACAGATGTACAATTGTTTTATGACATAGTTAAAAATTTTAATGTGTTAGAAAAAATTAGGAGTTTTTTTTACTCTCTTGATAATTCGAAGTTTTTCATTGGTCCCTTCAACTTCGAATTATCGAGAGTCAACTGTAATTGTATTTCTTATATTATAAATGAAATAATTACATAATAAACATTAAAATTAAAAATGGATATAATTAAAAAGGACTGATAACTTGCAATATTCTAAAAATTGGAAGTTTCTGTAATGAATTTCATTGAACAAGAAGCTTTTAAAAATGCTTATTAAAAAGTAAAATAAAGTTTAAAAGTAAGATATATATGCAGCAATAATTAAAAGCACATGCTGCATAGTCCTAAAAAAATCCTGGTACTCACCAGAAATACCTATATTCGAAAATGGCACGAAATACAACAGAAAACTAAAGCAGCTAGCTTGAAGAATGATTGCAACGAAAATGGTTAAAGCGTCTGAAATTAATAGGTTTACTGCGAGAAAAAACCAATAAAAATTAACCCTAATATACATTATCCACCATGGCAACCACACTGCCAGACAATAAAATATAAAGCTAACCATATTGTAATGTTATCGCCAGTGACGATTAAACTCATTTTGGGCCCTGGGCTCAGGTCTACACGTCCCCTAGGCACTGGAGAATTGAAATTTGTAACCAGAAAATCTAGTTAAGTCCAGCTTATCTGCCCTAGCGCCTAATGGATAAACAGGCACTGGTTATCACCCATCTTGGCAAACATTAACAACTTGGCAAGCATAGCACTCCTACGTCAAATTAGCATCAGTAGATTAATGAAATAATTTACAATTTCAGTATAGAGAATACTTTATTGTATGAACTGTATTCAACTCGTTAAATCATCATCTTATTCATCACTTATCGCTTTACTATCTTTTACTTTTAGACATCCTACTTTTTATTGAATCCCAGTCTTTGCACTTGTACATAACAGGGTTTTTCTTAGCTTTGATCATTGCAAAACCATTAATGATATCACTGTAATCAATTTTCAAAGCAACATCAAACTGTTAAGCTTTCTTTTCCCATAGTAAATCTCATTTTCAGTCTTTACTCTCTTAAGGACAGAAATACTTTTCTTATGACTCAATAGGTAGTGGTACATTCACTGTAATTTTAATTCTTCTCTTTTACACCTTCCAATTTTTTGCATCTTCAAATCTTTTGTGCCATAAGCTCATACCTAAGCGGAAAAGCAGCCCTTCATAGAAGTATATTATATTATCCGTGTATTTACAGTAAACATAGGAGAAATAACGGGAAATTTCAAGACACAAAGAGACTAATGATGTTTCTTTGGTCACCAAGAGAGAGTGAGTGATTTGGGGGTTTATTGGCACAAGAGCCGATATCGCTATATTGCGCCAAACATTTGTTTTAATATCTGTGGTCTAGATGGGAAGAGAAAGAATGAATGAATGACAAGAAAGAGGGTCGAAAAATAGAGAAGGATAACTAGAGTACCCCGGGTTTGTGAAGCCCATGTTTACCAAAGACAGTAAACCCCGTGGGAAAAGGAAAAGATCACTAGGGCACTCGGATTGTGACACCCGTACTCAACCTAAAGAAGGTGAGCCCCTGAGGGTGGTCACCAAGAGAGTCATCCAGAAAATGTGACAAGGAATAGACAACAAGTATGATAAAATGAAAACAAAAAGAAGCCACTTTGAAAAACTAGTATAAAAAAAGATCTCACAAAAGATATTCAAGGTTTTTATCCCCCCCCCCTTAAGAAAATAATATATAACCAATATGAAAACTAATAAATAATTTCTTTCTAAAATAAAACATTTCAGTAAATATTTCTGCAGCATTCAACTGAAACACTATATCCTTTTGGCACTTGAGTATTATTCCAACTTAATAGCGACATTATATGAAACGAAACATATGGATGCCAATTCAACGCGTACAACACATGGGAAATTGGAGTTGTCAACTTGGCAAGTTATTAATAAAATTGACAAATGTTGCGATAATATGAAAGAAGTTATTTTCTTTTAAGAGTTTTAAAGTACGATTGCACATAATTTAACATTTCATTTCCAAAGAGATTTGTCAAATCTCTCCCATTACACTAACAGAATGTAATCAAAAATGAGCTTTTTGCAGAAAATAAAATCAAAAGTCTTTTTTTTTTGTAAATAGTTTATTTTAAATAATGTTTACCAACAGGTTGCGATAATACGTAAGTACCAATGCTATTACTTAGATGAGGGGACAAATATATATTTGGCTCAAATTCAAAATTATACCAAACACAAGCACTATGACGATATGAAATTTGTGCCAAAGAATGTACAAAGAAAATATTAAATACATACATTTCTCTTATTCTGGAACCATGGCGTAAATGTACCGAAATTCCGAACTTTGTTTTCATCAAATCTCGGATAACATAATTGTTCATTTCGAGTTCTTCTCAGCGGATAAAGTGTTCTATACAATGCATAATTTCTTAGTGGATACATAATGAAAGTTTTTTATGATTACGTGACACGGAATATTTTACCGATTTTTAAATGCTAAAAAATTGCAAGCTCGCATTTTTAACTGCACTTTAATCTTCATTTGTTAAGTTTCAGAGAGATAACAAATACACTTTCCGAAATAAGAAATGACAGGTCACATTTAAACTTCTTTCTTTTCAATAGTTAAAACAGAAATATTTATACACACACATTGACATTCCATACAAACACATTTCCTAGCATAACGTTAGAGAGAGGGAGATATGTGTCGTTACTCTCGCCTCAGGTATTTCCTCTTCCTCTAGCTCAAAGAATTAAAGATTGCTTCTCATTGGTGAATTTATAGATATAGGATTATTTGGGTTGGTCTGATTTGGCACTGTAGCGTCTTTTTATGACTTCTAATTCATTAAAATGTGTAACGGTATTATATTAGCTTTCCATTATAAACCTTTTTCGGTTTTTTTTTATATCATTTACTCCTCCTTACTTTAAGCATATGCATTTAATACACATGAACTCATAATCATTTAATTTTTGTCTTAAGAATAGTACACAATTTTATTATTTTTTCTTTTACATGTAGTCTAAATATCTCTCATGTTTAATTATGCAGAATAAACATTTGTTATTCGAGCTAAGTAAATGAAAAACTAAACAATAAATTTTCTTTTTTTTCCCAATGGGGCTGCACATTGGTTTTTTAAACCTTTGCAGACCTAGTACATTCCCCAGGAGCTGGTATCACTTTTTAGTGCTGCACCATATAGGCGATACCAATTACAGCAAGCAATTTTGAGGCGCAATTTTCTCCGCAGAGGGAGGCACCCGAGTTCTTGGCGATGCGAACCAGTACTAGGATTTAATTTTACCGAGAGCATCCAAGCCAAACAGACACTCTAGGGAGCTTTTACATGTCGCATAGTCATACGATATGGCTGCTGTCGATTTTCTGCATCATGAAAATCCACCGACTTGGGCCGGGGTCGAACCTGCAACCTTGGATGCAGAAGGCCAGCGAAAAACCAGCCACGCCACCCAGCCGGCACTAAACAATAAATGAAAAAATTAATTTCACGTGTTTTTATTGATGAATTAATTTTTGTTGATAATACTTCAAAAAATAATTATGTAGTTCAAGCTAAACCTGTATGTAAAATATATAAATCTTGAATAAAGAAAAATATGCAAGACACACTATGTACATGTTTTTTACTAATATTATATATAAAAATATTTTTTAAAGGAATGAGTTCATAGTTATATCAGATTGGCATGCAGTATACGTTAAAAATGTGCAATTATTAATATAGCTCTGGTCATATAAATAAAGGGACGATTTGCATTGTTGCATGTATACAAGTTTTTTTTCCAATTAATTTGTTGAAATATCTTATTTTACTTTGAATTTTAGAATTATAAGAAAATTCTTTCAGTTTTTATATATTAAATTTCATAAATAAATCCTACTTCTTAAATTTTTGTTAGTTTCTGTTTTCGAAAAATATAACGTAATAAAGTGAGAGGTGGCTGCTACATACAGAGGCGTCATAAGGCGTGGGTGGTGTGGGCCACTGCCCACGGCCTCGCGGTGCATAGGGCCTCGCGCCTCAAAGCCGAAATAAATTCAACGAAAAGTCGGGAAAATCCAAAAGTGTCCACAGGGTTTTTTATAATTCATAAATTAGAAAATTCTCAACTCTATCTGTTTTTTTGCCATATATATCCTATCTGATTTTCGCCATTGATATATCCACTTTTCTTAAAACAAATATTGTTCGAGCATGCGCAGTGGGCGCCGCCGGGCAGTGATTAAGTGTATTAAGAAAAACGAGAGTGAGTTTTTCAATGTGTGCGTGGGTGACCAGACGAGCGAGAGCGAGAATTACGGTCCCCATCGCAGTGTTCCGACATACGCCCCGAGCAACAGAGAGAGAAAATAAAAGATGTTTGTCCACAACCTCGTCTGATTTCCTGAAAGAAACACAAAGGGACCACTCCCCAACAAATATTCTATTTATTGGTGCATGAAAGTATATGAATAAATAATTCGAGAAAATATTGTTTTCCATTTTCTTTTATCAAAAATTTCTCAACTTTGACGTTTCCGTTCATTCGTTCATATTTAGTCTGGCAACATTAGCTGTAGTTAAGCTGCTATCGCGGTTAGTCCCCGGTCAGAGACGGGGCATAGCTCGGGACTTCCCATCATTAGAAAGCCAATTAAAGTACCGCATGCAGACGCAATCTCACTTCACGTTACAAAATCATATTATAAATTTTAAAAGCATTTGATGTAAGAATAAATAATAGTAAAACTGGGCATTTTTCATAATTTATCAATCATGTCAAACTTAGGCACTAAGATAAAGGGAGAAAAATCCTCAAAAAGAAAAAGAAAAGCGGAACGAGCTGTAACCAACCAGGTTTAAAGTTCAGGTATGATGACATTTCTAGGTCAGACTGAATCTGGCAGTACAGAATCAAATTAATCGATTCCTTCGACTTATCAACAACATTTATCCGTATCTGAGTCTCCATTGAATTTGTAAGTTACTCCAGATGCACCGTCTATGATATCGAACGACGAAAATCGAAAATAAAATAGGACCAAAAGCTTGTCAATCATAATCTGACGTTGAGATTTCTGTTTTCAAGTTGAGTAACAAGTTTCAGTCAAGAAGAGATTGAAATTAGTTCTTCACCTGTGAACAGAGATGCCAGTGACGTAGTGAAACAAGCATTTTCCAGGTTTTACCCGGGATTGTGTACGTTCCCAATGACAGATGCTCACCGGTCATGATATAGCTCAAAGCGGTCCCACAAAACAGTTAAATAACAGTGATGAATATTATCCTAAAGATGATGATCAACGTTGTTGCAGATTTGTTTATTCACACAAGTTCTAAAAATATTCTGTTTTCTATGCAGACTAAAGAACATATGGCCTATATATTCCAATGGATAACATTACAGAAGGGAATAAAGCACGGAAAACATTAGACCGAGAAAACGAAAGGCGAATTCTTTAATCTCAAAAGCATTGGTATAATTTGTTTGAGAGATTAATTGATATAAATTTCTTAGTCTATATATATCATAATCTGGCGTTTAGAGGTCACAGAGAATCTCTCAAAACAGACGAAGAAACCAAGAATTCTTGAAATTTCATAGACTTATTTAAATTGATATCTTAATATGATCCTACGTTACGGGAACACATAAATCGCATTGATAATAAACAACTTGCGCACCATTGTCTAAGCCACGAATGAATTGATCACAATTATGTCAAACACAGTTCCCAGTGAAGTGATTGGTAGTATAAAAGAGGCAAAATATTATTATTTTTTACTCGACTGCACAATAGAGACTGTAGTATAATTTAACAAATATGGGTCATCTTAAGATATTGTAGTACATCAACTGGAAGTATAGAAGAAAACTTGATCGGATATCTTGCTGTCTCTGATATGACTGATAAATATTTGACCAATGCAATATTGGGACATCTAGAAAAAAAATGGCTTAATATTCAGAACAGTCGTGGACAAGGATAAGAAAATGATGCAAATATGGTAGGCATAAATAGTGGAGTTTAAACTCCAATGTTGAATATAAATCCCAGGGCATTTTTCACACCTTGCGGTTGTCATAGCT
The DNA here is from genome assembly GCA_019973975.1 of Trichonephila clavata. Lineage (NCBI taxonomy): Eukaryota > Metazoa > Arthropoda > Arachnida > Araneae > Nephilidae > Trichonephila > Trichonephila clavata. Next base: position 8,225 of record BMAO01029221.1, read on the forward strand.
GGAATCTGTTATTGGTAGACGCAGGTAATTCGTCAGTGGCAACAAAATTATTTTTTGGTTTTATTCAGGATATTTTTTTTGGGCTATTTTCAAGTTCCAGAAAACGCTGCAAAATTATCAAAGATAAATTAAAGCTTACTTTTAACCCTCTCGCTGCTTAGTGCTACGTGTACTTTGCCCACGGAAATAGAGGGATGCGCAGCGAGAGGGTCAAGCCTTTATCAGATGCAAGGTGGGAGAGCAGAATCGAGGCGGTGAAGGCCACGTTATTACAATTTGATGTTGTTGAATGCATAGAAAACTTAAGAAACCAAACGGGACAATCCGACACACTCAGTGATTGTGATTCCGTTTTAAATGAAATGTTCAGTTTGGAATTTATCGTATCATTACATGTATGGTATGAGCTATTAACGCGTGTCAATACCATAAGCAAATTATGGCAATCAGTACAAGCCTATTTATGCATTATTCTTGAACATTTGCGTACATTTTGTATCTGGATCAAAGAGTATCGACAAACTGGATTCGGAAAATGCTTGTCTGACGCTCGTAAGTTTATTGAAAAAAGCAGTTATGATTTGCCAAAAGATTTTTAAAATAAATGGGTAGCCAAAAAGAAAATAATGCTTGATTATGAAGGCAGCGATCAACCTATAAAGTCTGTCCAAAGCCGGTATGAAACAGACTTTTTTTAATACCATGATTGATTCTTTGATAAGCAATATAGATTCAAGATCATGACTTAAAATCAACATTTTGAAAATTTTGGTTTTCTCTTTGACTTAAACAAGTTAAAAAAATATTCCAAAATAGCAAACACTGAAAAACTGTCAAGATTTACACACAGTTCTGCAACTAGGTGAGAGAAGTTGCTCCTCCAGCCTTACAAATTATATGAAGAATTACAAAATATGATCCCAAATTTACTCAACATCATTACAAACGTAAAACATCTGTTCCACTGTGTCATAGAGAACGATTTGAAAGAAATTTTCCCAAATATTTACATTGTCTTTCGAATTTTGTTAACAATACCTGTTAGTACCGCTTCTACTAAAAGGAGCTTTTCGAAATCAAAACTAATAAAAAAAATTATGCAAGAAATTCCATGGGCAGGAAAGGCTTTCAGCTCTGGCAGTTTTATCTTTTGAAGCAGATATAGCATCTAAGATAAATTACGAGCCAATCATTAAGGATTTCAGCAAAACCAAAAGTACAAATTTCTGTTTCTTTAATTTTTTCTTTTTCTTTTTTTTTCATTATTGTTTAATGTGCCAAATAAATATGAGTAAAAATATTGTTTTTTTTCTGTATGAAATTAGTTTTTTATTTTATCAACCCTCTTCTTACGCCACCAGAGAGCCTCGTGAAATGTATCTTGCCCACATTAAGTTCAGGTCTCGCGCCGCCACTGGTTACATACACATAAAAAGACAATTTTTTTCACTTTCAAACGGGGATGCGGAGTGGTAATTACCATTGCAGTCCAAGAGCACTCTCCGGGAGCTGTATCACTTCTTAGCATGGTACCATACAGGTGGATACCGATTGCCACAAAATAATTTTGACACCCAGTGCCCTCCCAGAAGGAGGCTGACAATACGAAATTGTTCTTGGAATAAAATTTTGCTGAGAGCCCCCAACCCAAACCAGCGTTCTAGGGATCTTTAACATGCCGCGTAATCTTACGACATGGACGCTGTCGATTTTTTGCATCGTGAAAATTCCCCGACTTTGGCCGGGGTTGAACCCGGAAACATGGGTGTACAAAGCCAGAGCCTAACCAACTACGCCACCCAGCCGGCCACAAAAACGATTTACGAAAATTTTTTTGCACATGAAGTTTTAATGTTTCACTCTTTGAAAGTTGATGAATGCTTATTATGCAAGTAATAAAAACTAGTAATGTGCTTTAAGATAATGATTTTGCTCCGTGGCTTAACGGAGAATATTAGGATTCTTTGCAAAGTTCAGTTTTGGGCCCTAAGCCGTATTTAGCGTCAGTCAGGATTTGGGCCCCCTAGAATTTTACCCCCACCGAGATGAGGGCTTTTCATGGGCGTACGTTACGTCACTGTTTTTGCTTAAGAAAGAAAAAAAAAAGAGAACAAAAATGAAAAGAAAGTTTTAATCCCCTCCGCTTTTAGCATACCCTCCGTTTTTTAGTATAGTCCAGGGGTGGCCAACCCGCAGTCCATCTTGAATAATTTTGAGGTCCGCTAAATTCTTTGCAACTTTACAAAATATGATTATTTTGTGCAATACTTTTCTTTTTAGTGCAGTGTTTTGAAACAAATAAATCCCATAACTGTTTCTATTTCTTATCACGTTACTTCTGTTTTTATAGATACTTAAAAAGTGGGCCTTATTGCATTACAGCGACGTATCCGAAAACTGGTCCTGATATTTGACGCTCCGGATATAAACAATGTTCTACTGAATATTGTTTTTCCGAAGTGGCCTTCAAGGTCATTTAGGTTGGTAAAACCCCTTGGTATAATCCAATAATCTGACACTTTTGTCGTACTTTTAAAAAATCTATAATTCCATTATAATGTGTTTCCAAAAAGAGTTAGTTAATTACATATTTTCTGTCACTAAAATAAGAGAATTGCCAGTTAATAAATACAGTTTATTAAAAGTTGGTGCATTTTGATTACCGAATCGCTGAGAAATCCATAACTGACGAAATCCTATTATTTCGATCGAAGCTATAATATATTTGTATAATTATAATATATATTATAATATATGTATATTATAATATATTTGTATACACATGGGAATCAATCGACATAAATTATTAGAAAAAATAATAATTATACGTATATGTGCATGTAATGACTTCTTCTAATTCTCCTTAACTGTACCCCGTCAAATTATTTTCTAGTTCTTTCGCCTCTGACTGTTATAATCTTAATCTAATTGTACGACCGCGTAATCTTAATCTTAATCTAATTGCTCCCGCTCATTTGCAGCCAATCACGACTCCTGTTATAAAAGAGTCGTACGACCTTCACCGCCACTATAAAAGCTCTGTACACACGGTTACGCGCGCTTTTTCGCTTCTGTATTTTGTCTGCGTAAACATGTAGCCAGCTGCAGTGTGTTTTTGTGATGTGTTGTCCTTGTCTTGCTTTTATGTGTTCAAGATGTATAATAAATCGTTTTAATTAATCACCGGAATGCCTCGTCAATTCCAGCCAAAGCAAACATCGATCGTAATTAACAGTAATCATATAAAGAATATCTTCAACGGCCACGTCTATTACAATAGCCAGCAAAGTAAACATCGATCGTAATTAACAGTAATCATATAAAGAATATCTTTCAACGGCCACGTCTATTACATGCATATGTGTATGTATGCGCGCGCGCGTGTGTGTTTTAAATCAAAGGAATGATGGATAGATTACATATTTTACAAGTCAGAGGAAACTTAAATTCCCTGAAATAGAGAACCAAGGATAAGGAACTAACTTCAGAAGAAAAAACTAATTGTCCAGGAAGGAAAAATACCATGTTTTCTAAAGCTGTCACTGACTTTGGGCAATGATGTAGGGTTAAGCTTGTTGCTCAGAATCCTACCCTTCCTCTTCAGCAAAACATTTATATGCAATAGTGCAAGAAAAATGAAGAATAAAAACCCTAATGAAAATCTCTTAGGCCTAGAACTAAATCTAAACAAACAACGAGTTCATAATTAATAAAATTATTTTGATTAAATGTAATATTATGTAAATGAGTATAGTAAATAAATATTCAAGTAAAAAAAAAGCAAACATATATAAATTCAAGAATTTCTCCAAAATTTCGTGAGCACAAGGCTAAAAATGAAATCAGGAAACTGTAGAAGAAAATGCATTCTGGTGTTGAAAAACAGTCAATATATACCTTCTATTTTTAAACTGATAGATATGTTAGATATGTTATTATTGCTTCCATGCCTTCCATGCATATATGTGGGTGGGCTCAGGGACGTCTTAAGGCCTCTTAACTCTTTGAGGCCCTGGGCCCAGAGAAATCTTAAGATTTTTGAGGCCTTGTCCCCTATGCAAAAGTGAGCCTTACCGGAAATCTTTAAAAGTAGACAGTATAAGCATGCATTGTCAAATACTCCTTCAAACGGTCATTTGAAACAAATAAATGTGCAGGACTAACGATCTCAAAAGCCTAGGTACAAACTGGCTCTACCGATGGTCGCATTTCGACTAAATGAGTTGAATGATTGTTTATGGTATTAGGCTTAAGCCTAGACATGGACAATGGTCATCACATAATAATACAGACTTATCACTTTTTCCAGTTGACATGCAGTCCCTGTTTTTCGGAGAATATGTGCGAGAATAATATTTGACCATTAAATTTATCTGGATCATGCTCCTATTAAGACAGAGTCAAGAACGAAACGAGGTCCCCATCTAGAGCGAGACCCTGGGCCCGGGCCCAGTTGGCTCATGCCTTAAGTCGTCTCTGGGTGGGCTAGCCTTCCATGGAATGTTATTCATTGTTATTAATGTATTTCAATTGTTATATAAGTTACCTTTTTTACTAAACATTGTATGATAGTATACAAACGTTGCATTGAGAAGCAACATAAGCGGTAGTGGTAACCAAAGAAGAATGATCATGAACTCATGACCGGCATTGTTGTGAGACGGGTTCGAATCCTAATGCCACTGAAGACCCATGGTATAGAGGGGATAATGCACGCTAAATCTGTCCTGGCTCGAAATCTTCCCGTTGGCGAAATGCTGAAGTTTAGAGAAGGGGCACCCCGTCACTTGACTGTGATTCTCAAAATTACGAGGTTCGTGAACATTTGACCTCGTGTTACTTCAGTATAAATTAATTCTGTGTAAATTAAAAATCAACCAAGAAGCAACACGAAAGTACTGTGACGTAGTCACAAAGCAGAAATCGCCCCTATTCATGATGCATACTACAGCTGGAGAGCACGTGGCTTTGGCGTTATTGTGCTTTGTCGGACATCTGGACTATCGGTCCCGGTGTAACTGGTAACCTATGGGCGGGGCATCACTGCATTATTTTTCGCCCATAGGCAATGACTGTCCGTCTTAAAAGGCTGGCGCCTCGGCAGACGGTGGCAGCAAACATCAAAAGAGGAAAAGGCGTCGAGGTGGTTCGAGAACCAGATGTCAGCCAAGCCCTTGTCACCGGAAACTTTTGCGAGGGACCCGAACCTTTGTTATCCCTGTACCAATGGTGGGCTAGTGATACCGAGGTGCAGGGTGCAAAACCTTGAGGAATGCCAATGGGGGTTGAAGAGGGGCGTGGAGTGGACCCACCCCTGGAGTTGAAAAGGGTCGATCCAGCGAAAGAGAAGATCGACTCCTGAAACAGTATCCGGCGGACTAAGAATGAAGCGCTAGGCGAGTGCCCGTGGTAGAGAAATTCGGCTATCTAATTTTCGTACTCCGTATCCTGAAGACCTGATGCCCGGATAAGAAGCGAGGAATGGACACCGATGTAACCGAATGGCTAAATAGAACTAGCTCCTGAAACTGACTTTTTCTCTTCCCAGTGATCTTCTGAATGTTGTAACTCAAATAAACAGTTATTTAGATCACAAAAAAACTATTTTTAATGATTAGCCTGGCGTCACAATACGCTACCGAGTCTCACGACGCCACCAGTACATAAGAAAGATTTAGCAAAGAACATTTAGTATTGTACGGTGGTTTAATGGCAAGAACAACACCTGAGCTAAGGGCCGCTTTTCAGCTTAGCCACGCTAGGCCCTTACCTAGGGCGAAAAAGATTTGGAGATGAAAGAAGAGAAAAAAAATTAATTTATATCGGACGTACCACCGCCTCGCGAGTCATGATAGGAGAATTTCTGCCCTTAAGAGAGTAAGGACTGAAATAAGATCTAAACTAAACTCAGTGGCGTAACAGCTCATGAGGGCCAAGACCTACTGTGTCCATCTCAGTATACTGAGATACCTTGACCTTAGACGCTGAGATGCAAGGGCAGTTGTCCCGGTCAGAAATGAGATCTGTCAAGGGGAAAAAAAGCTTAACAGTTTGATTTTGGCATGTGCTCAAAATAATATTATGATGCAAATTGATTATAATGATGTCATTAAAGATTTTGCAATAATCAAAGCTCGAAGAAAACCTATGTTGACCATCCTTCAAGACAAAAATTTCCACTTCTAGCACATTTTTCACATTTCTAAATTTTCCAAGAGAAATATAATTCGAGAGAGTGTTTATTATACCAAAGAAAAATTACATTGATTTTGAGCTCCAGGCCCTTGCACAGCCACAGAATGAACTGAGCATTATTGAACCGAAGGAAGCAAGGGAAGAATGGAACCATTTCACATCGCACTATGCCCCCTTTTACATCAAACCAGCAAATAACAGTCACAATGTGGTTGGGGATACACTCATTTGTTATCGCCTTGCTTTAGTTACGTAGTAGACTTCAATTGCTAATGATGCAAAGTTTGCCTACGCAAAGGATAGTCAATTTCGTTGATAAACAACTGCATTTTAAAATTTATTTGTGTTATATTCACTAACTTATGTATTTTTTCGCGTAATCAATTCTTCAATCAGGGAATTTTCAGAGGAGGATTTTCTCAGTTTCAGGAATTCTCGGAAACGCTCAGGTTTATTTTCTACCTTGATGAGACTTGATTTCATAAACTGAAATTGTCCCAATTCGATTGGTTGAAAATTGAAGAATTTGAATCTCTACTGATTGATTTCCTGTCTATCTCAGTATGGATTCAGTAATTTATTAAAACAAGGAAAAAATTGGAGTTGATTGAAACAGAAAGATTAACAAGAAATATAAGTAAAAATGCCAAAAACGAAATTTTCGAAACAAGGAATTCTATTCCAGTCACATTTAACTGTTTGAAGAAGCTGGCTCACGCTATTTTAACTATATTTTTATCTATCTATGCCTGTGAGTCATTATTTTATTACCATGTTTTTATTAACTCGCTTTCTAGTCTGTCTGAGTGAAACTTTGTAATTGATTTTAAACCAACTTCCCGATGAGCTAGAGACTTGAAATTTGGACTATAGCTCAAAAGTGGATGACAATGCAATGTAAATAAAGAAGTTCTAGTCTTGAACCCGGGCCCCCGAAGAGGCTTGTATGTCTGTCCGGGTGGAATTTTGTAATTGATTTTAAACTGATTTCCCGATGAGCTAGAGACTTGAAATATGGACCATAGCTCAGAAGTGGATGACAATGCACGAAATAAGAAGAAAAAAAAAGAAGTTCTAGTCTTGATTCCGGGCCCCCGAAGAGGCTTGTATGTCTGTCTGGGTGGAATTTTGTAATTGATTTCAAACTAACTTCCCGATGAGCTAGAGGCCTGAAATTTCGACTATAGCTCAGAAGTGGATGACAGTGCATAAAAATGGTTATAAAAACATTGTACATAAAAAAAAAATTTTAAAGAACATTTTTCTACCATGTTTTTATTAACTCGCTTTCTTGTTTGTCCGGGTTGAATTTTGTAATTGATTTTAAACTAACTTCCCGATGAACTAGAGACTTGAAATTTGGATCGTAGCTCAGAAGTAGATGACAATGCATAGAAATGTGAAAAAAGAAGTTCTAGTCTCGAACGCGGGTCCCCGAAGAGGCAAGCCCCGATTTCCACAAAGGACTCCCTAACTCCGGAACTTACACGAATTTAAACAAACAAAGACCACATGTCGATAGCATGGGTCAAGTTGCGTCTACGTATACAATTTCGTGGCTCTGGGGTTAAAGAGGAGCTCCCAGATTACCATGTTTTTTTATTAACTCGCTTTCTTGTATGTCGGTCTGAGTGGAATTTTGTAATTGATTTTAAACTAACTTCCCGATGAGCTAGAGACTTGAAATATGAACCATAGCTCAGAAGTGGATGACAATGCATGAAAATAATTATAAGAACATGGTGCATAAAAAATTTTTGTATTAAGAAAATTTTTAGAGATGGGGACAGTGCCGATTTAAGGTCATTTCGGGCCCTGGGCGCAAGAGATCTACAGGCTCCCTTGGCACTGGCGGATGTATAACCAGAAAATCTGGTTAAGTCCAGCTTATCCGGGCCCTTCCGAGCCCCGTGGCGCCCGCCCTAAGTGCCCAATGGATAAACTGGCACTGGATGAAGAACATAAGAAACTCGCTTGGAAACTGCTTTGGCATATGACACAAATTCAGCATGCATTTTAAAAGTAGCATCTTATAATCTTATAATATAAGTTGTCATCTAATATGCAACACCAGAGATGACACTATCAGGGATGTCTTAAGGCATGGGCCAACTGCGCCCAGGCCCAGCGCCTCGAAAGCAATGGGGGTCTCGTCTCGTTCTCAACTTTGCCTTAATAAGATTAAATTCGAATAATTTCAACTGTCAAATGTTATTTCTGCTTGTATTCTCCAAAAAACTGGGAATTTCGGACGATTTGTCAACTGGCTACAGGAGATGACCCAGGGACGTCTTAAAGCATGGGCTAACTGGGCCAGGGCCAGGGTCTCGGTCACAATGGGGGACCTCGTATCTTTCTCGATTTAGCCTTACTACGATCATAATTCGAATGAAACAAAATTTCAAATTAATCTGCCATTTAAAGTGGATAAAAATTGAGTTCAAAGATTCCGTCACATACAAGTGAAGCTTATAAAAGGGTGTTAAGAAAAAGCAAAAGTTTGTTCACAAAAGAAGATTTAAGATTTATTAGGATATAAGAAGTGTAATCTTATCCTTGTAATTTTGAATTTTAATTATTTAAGTGCACCAAATATTGGTCAAAAAAGATAAATGCCAAACCCAATCTTCACTCACTGAGCAGTTCATTGCTTTCATCCAGGTATTTTAAAACACGCAACCTCGAATTCTAAAATCTCTCAAGTGTAAACTTCCTTCGGAAAGCCAGCGCTCATAAGAATAAAGGAGTATTTCCAACATTATAATTTTTTTCCTTTTGTTATTCAGTTTAGTATGTATTTAAGATCAGTTAAAAAATATTTTTGTCTGAGGTAACCACGTTTCAATAAAAGTGTAAAAAAATTGGTAATTATTATTAGTTTTTCAAATTTTTCATTAAGTCTTCGCGAGCCACTGTTACAATTCAATCGTGCCACACTGTGCCGAGGGTAGGCCACCCTGCTTTAGTGGGTCGATAAATGAGTACCAAACTTGCTTGGGAGTTAAATACTGTGGGTTTCACGTCAGACTGATCACCTGAGAGGAATATCTGCTCTGCATCTCAGTGCTGAAGGTCATGAAAATTGAGAAGGGCACAATAGGCATTGGCTCTCATGAGTTGTTGGGTCACTGAGTAAAAGAAGTAGTAGTAGTACCTTGTCATTATTTTTATTACCTAAATGATTGTTATCCTGTAAATCAGTGTTTCCCAAAGTGGTCTATATAGACCCCCAGGGGTCTATGACAACCTGAAAGGGGTCTACGTCAGCGAAAAAATAATTTGGGGGTCCATGAGGGTTTACGATAGTGACTCTCATTAAATCAGAACATGACTTTAGTTTTTAAAGAAAATTTAATCAAGTTGAAACCAGATTTATTTACTAAATTTAATGAAGTTAATTTGCAGTTACAAGGACCATCATTTCTGCCGTTTCATGCCAGAATGAAGCTAAGGAGTATAATATTGGACGTCCTGAATTTCCCAAGTTTCTCAATTTGTCACACACAATCTGCCAGTAAAAGGACGTTTTAACCTACGTTCAACATTTAAATGACATTTATTCAGATTTTGAAACTAGGTTTGAGAATGCTTTGATTATATGGTAATACCATGGATTCAATGAATTAATATTGTCACATTGAAAGAAAAAACAAATATCATATTACAAGAGGAACTGATCGGAGAATAGGCACTAAGAAGATCTTTAAAAAATTTAGAAACTGATCTAAGCAATTTTGGAAGCACCAGAATGGATGAAACCCCAGATTCATCCCTCCCATTAAAAGCATTTGTTTATTGCTCAGATACTTTATGCAACAGTTATTTTATGCATTAATTAAATTTTAATTTAATTAATTAACAAGTATGACTTAGGTTTTAAACACTATACTTCACTACAGTTTAAAAATTAAATTAATTAGCAATACTTACTTTAAATTAAATTTTAAAGTAAGTATAGCTCTATTCCAGCTGTCAAAAAGAAATTGAAGTTGATAAATTTGCAAAAATTCATTTATTATAGGTAAGTAGGGGTCTACCCAAAACCGAAAAACGTGGCAAGGGGTCTACGAGACTAAAAAGTTTGGGAACTTCTGCTGTAAATAATTGTCAATAATACTTCAATAATGAGGAATATGAGTACTACTATTCCAAAAGTATCTTTAATAATATAAAAAAATAGCTTATCTTTTATCAAAAATTTTATCATTTAATTTATTACCTGTAATATGTAAAGTTACATCAAGACACACACACACACAAAAACTAGAGTAAGTGTATAGCTTGAAAAAAGTGTGGAGTTGGCAACAACTGTTTCGGAGACGTCATCCCACGTACCTTCTCTATCCATGTGACCAGTTTCGCCTTAATCGATCACACCAGTTGAGAGTACTGCGTCATTGAGTGAACATATGCAACTGAATTTTGCCGGGAAAATGTCGAATCAACATCAAGTTTCTGTGAAACTTAAGAAATTAGCCACTAAAACATTTCAAATACTAACCAAGGCTTATGGAGATGAAACTTTGTCTCGTGCTCATGTGTTTGAATGGTGTAAAAGGTTTTCATGGGGAAAAGGGTCAGTGTGGAAGATCATGAACCGGCAGATCGCACAAGGCCAGTGATTACAGACCAAAGCATTGCCAAAATTCGTGATATGAGTGGGTTCCCACTCACATCAGTGATAAGACTGCTAATCAGCACTACTACATTGAAGTACTAAAAAGACTTCGGGAAAAAATTTGGAGAAAAAGGCCCGAATTGGGGAGTGATGGATGGCTGTTGCACCAAGTTCAATACCCTATCCCAAGGCCCTATCTGTCAAGCAGTTTCTGACCCGCAAAAACATTACTGTGATGGGTCATTCTCCTTATTCACTTGATTTGGCTCCATGTGACTTTTTTTTATTTCCTACACTTAAATCTTGCTTAAAAGGAACGCATTTTACCTCAGTTGAAGAGGTTCAGGCAAAAATGAAGAATCTCCTAAAGGGCCAAATACCTCGTTCCAGAACTGTTACTAACAGTGACGCACACAAGGAGGTGGGGGGGGAGGTTCCCGGGTCCGGACTCCCACAAAGCCCTTGATTTTTTTTTCGATTGATTATAATTTTATGCAAATAATACGTAAAATTTGAATAAGTATCTGTTATTAATAAATTAATTTTATAAACTAATGATAATTATTTATTCAATAATTAATTTTTTACTGTTTTTGTCCCGAAAATCAACAGAATGTGTAGGGCGGCGCATTGGAGGATATTTTGAGAATGGTGGACTTCCAACCCTGGACCACCCTTGAAAAATTCCTGTGGCAACGGCACAGGTTGTTCCAACAACGGCAGAACCAAATGCAGAAGTGTGTGAATGCTGAAGAGAACTACTTTGAAGGTGATACTGTCAAGGAGAAATGATTCTGTAAGTATAATGATTTATCAGACCAGTCTCGTTTTTCTTAGTGTCACACTTCGTAATGTTAGCTTTAATAAGGTTCAAATAGTTAAGTCAAAAATCAATTATCGGTATTTACTCACTATTTTTACCAAAAACAAATAAATCATGAATATATGTGAATAAATACGAATAATTATTAATAATATAATGTTTTTCATAAAAATGCAAAAATAAATTAGTTAAACTTCTACAAGCAGATCCCCTTTGGAAATCACTGCTTTATGGTGTGATAGACACTTAAGAGACTAAATTTATTTCTTAAGCGGTTATTTTTTTATTAATTTTTGCCTTAAAAATGTCTAAATGTTTACACACACATACCCAAAAAATAATCACACAAATCTTATTTTGTATTTTTATCGTTCCGATAAGAACATCAAATGTATTTAAGAAAATAACAATTTTTTAACATAAAAAATGTACATAAGTATTCTTTTTAAAAAAATTATACAAAAATAAAATCTGCCTTTCCTTCTGAATTACAGCTGCATTTTTCAGACACTTGGATCCGTTTCCATCGACCGTGGCACTGAGGAAAAGCTAAATATGCGAAACTTGTGGGCTTGTGATCAACTCCGTGACCATGGCAACGGTATCCAAGGTGTTTCCGCTTGGCTGCTGTCTCACAAATTACGCACACTTTGGCGCCTTTCTCGAGCATGGTCGGAACAGCATTGCTTAAACTTTCACACGCCTTTTTTGCTTTGGTGACTTCAAAGACAACGCAGTACCTGGAGTAAAAAGGACAAAATATCAAATCATGTATTGTCGAAAAAATAGATATGCATCTGCTCAATAACTTTATAATTCTCATTATATTGGGATCAGTTCTAGTGTCTTTAATAAAATTATAAATGAATTAATTAACATAGTTGATTAACAGCATCCGCGTTATTTTTTTATGACATAATGTAAATTTTTTTATGTATTTGACCCCTTACTGTGAGAGCGGGAAAGTTTGTTAGCTTCGCACTATAAAGCAACTCGAGTTCTTTTGGCGACGGACTTCGTAATTTTAAATCGTGTTCAAGTGACGAGGAGGACACCTGATCTGGCACCCCTCTCTCTTAACTTCCACACTACGCCCACGGGTAACTCTGTGCCCCTAGCGCTAGCTCCTGGGTTAAAGTAAACTGAGTACTATGTTTCTATTTTCTACTAAGAAATAAGGCTATTAGGGGCTCAACAAATTTATGTCATGTGTGAATTTGATCAAGAATAAATGACCGCTAAGTGGACCTAGTTTTTGAACAAGGATTTAAGGATATAAAAAGCAACAGTAATGTAACACATGTGGGAGAATATTTACAAAAAATAGGGTGGCAAGTTAAAGATTAAATGTGTTAACAGATAAAAAAAAAATACAATCAAGATACACAATCAGATACAAAAATACAAAGCACGCATCTACAAGCAATACCATTGTATATATGAAATAAAGGATTATAAATATGATGATGATGGATAGGAAAGGAGAGAAGGGGGGTAGCAGAGTGTGCGTGATTTTGTGGGTAGGGAGGTTTTGGTAGTATTTGAGCAGTACAACTATTTATCGCATGATTCCGAGTCACTAGCATAATATTCATTGGACTCGTGTTGACGCGCCTTCCTACGGAGAAAAATAAGAAGACGAAACAAGCGTCGCAAAAATACCAATGGCTAACACTGAAAAAAATCATAACTTTGGGAGTTGCAGGAAGTAACAGCTAAATTTGGTATTAAATTAAAGGTCCATATCTACTCTATGAGGCTTAAGTGTTAAGGTGGTATCACACGTAAAGTTTCCATGCAATTTTTTCACCCAACTTTTCGCCGAATCTGAGGGGGAAGGGCTACCGTAAACAAAACGACATGCTCTGACGTCAGCCACTCTCTTTCTCCACATTGAAACATTACTCGCTGATTTTTCTGCTTCAAAAACGACCATCCAATATTATTTCTTGCGATTATGTGGTCATGGCTGACTGCGGCCGCAATTTGAATCCGAATATTTTGTTTAATTTTTTTTCTTTTTTAATTTATCGTTCTTCATTTATAAATGTTAAAAAAAAAAAAAATATTCATTTCTTTTATTTCGCTGGCGCTTTTGTTTATGGGGGTAAACAGAAATGGAGCATCATTATGTTTAAAATATTATACGCCGTTAAAATATTGTACACCATTAAAATTTTATACTCTATATCTGATGCGAAGCTACCACCGTTACCGCCATCTTGTTTATGACGTAGAGCGCCGAAAAACCCTTTTGGCTGGAATTTCAAGCAACTTTCATTTAGAGCAACTTTCTCAGCTTACTGACAAAAAGTTGTTCGAAAGCCATTGCTATGGCAACGGAGTAAAAATTGCACGAATTGGACCAAAAATTGCACCAAACGTGTACGTGTGATAAGGCCTTTACAATGATCAATCCGTGTCAATCCCAAAAGTTCTAGTCCATTAAACACAAAAAAACGACATGCATTTGAGAGAATTACGTATTGTGCTAAATGTTACGTTTTTACAATTTTGTTTCAAATTTGAACCTAATTTGAGAGTGAAATAAAAAATTATTATTCCATAACGTGTAATATCAAAGAAGAACGCCAAAAGCTACAAATCTTGTTTAGTCGAAAAGTTAGAACTTCCTACTGGAAAATGAGGTTCGCAGGTGTTCCTCGTAGCCCCAACAAACCCGATCTAAACCGTCGACTGTTGGAGATTTCCAAACGTGTACTGACGAAAACCGATTACAACACGACTAGGGAGCCTATGAGGACCGTAAATTGTGGGTTGTTTTTTTTCGTGCAATTTCATTTTTGGGATTTCTGTGCACCAGATCGGGAAAACTGCCCACTGTGCGTCGTCGTCATTTTCCCACACGGTGTCGTCTTCTGTGCTATCCAATGTATTTTTTATGCAACTTTTTTTTTAAAAAAAAAGAATGTTTTATAGAAAAATGTAAAAGATTTATTAAAATCTATTGAATATTTACAAGCAAAAACTACATCATTTTGCTTACGCCATCGACTTATATTTGTTTCATCCTTATCAAATTTTCAACGACCACTTCTCTGTTTCCTTTTTTCCCTGCATATAAAATTGCCTCCTTTTTCCTATTTGAGTGATACTTGCTTCTATTGCCGATATCTTTGGTGTTATGGTAATTAAAAGAAAGCGTATACAAAAAAAATTTCCTAAACACGAGTTGACAATAATGTTTAGAATAGACTTAATGCTGTAGATAAACTACGGAATGTGATGTCATCGATGTAAGTGGCCAGAATGGAAGGTTACATTTTCCCTCAATTTCCTCCATCCAACAAATGTTTTGCCTTCGATTCTAAGCCACACCTGATTTTCAGTAGCCATAACAATGGAAAAATAGTACTGCTTAGATTCGAGTAAATACGTCATATATATATATATATATATATATACATACACTAATGTAAGTAAAATTAATATTAATGATATATTAAAAATACAGAAAATAAATTGAAAGAAGTAAATTCCAAGCTATAAAACTTTTGCAACGGAGAACGTAGCATTAATTATCATTTTCTAATCCACATCATTATACCGTTTTCATTATCAAAACTGAGCGATCTCACGAAGCTTGCAACGTGATATCTTTTTGCCTCAGATTAAGTTAAACTAAGCAAAAATTAAAAGGAATATCATATTATTTTTAAAAAAGTATTTTAATTCACTCATTTTGCTAAAATATCCTACTGTATTATACCTTTCCTAAAAAATGCACATGTACTTACTCTTTGCTATTTTCCTCTTCTGGGTCTTTTCTATATCGTAGACGTAAGTTACTGCGAATGTCCTGGGTAGCATTCAAATGACGGATTGTTGAGTACGATGCTGGAAGAATCATTGCAGTCTCTAGTTGGAAAAAAAAATGTATATATTACTATTTTCCATAATTCCTACACATCATCTTTGGAGTTCAACAAATCTA
Organism: Trichonephila clavata; assembly: GCA_019973975.1. Taxonomy (NCBI): domain Eukaryota; kingdom Metazoa; phylum Arthropoda; class Arachnida; order Araneae; family Nephilidae; genus Trichonephila; species Trichonephila clavata. The sequence goes on from BMAO01029221.1 coordinate 23,816, forward strand.
GCGTATAAATTTGAATTTATATATATTTTTAACGAATATATTAAAATGTGCAGTCTAATACCAGGTTTAATTGTTACCAACAACTGACGAATTCTAATGCGGAAAGGAAAATAGAAATCGAAAGGCTAATTGAAGAAATAAATGATCTTCATTTAAAAAAAATATTATTTTTCTTATGGAAGATTATTTGAAAAAAAAAAATGCGTGAAGAAAAGAATACAGATCAGACGACTTTAGTCGATTAATCACTAGAAGGCGCTGTGATCGTTTGACCATCATCATGTGATTATTAACGTGCGATCAAGTAAACAATAACAGCTGATCCTATAACAATTTGGTTGTGCCCTAACTTTCGAATTTGCTTACATTATTATTTTATATTCTTTAAATTTTTTAGTACTCTAAATATTTTTAACACATTTTTTAGTCTTTTGCTTTCTGTATAGTTATTAAATATATACATAGTTTTAGTTTACAGTATTAGATTTAAGCTTAGTTTATACTTCTGTTCTTTGACCTCGTGTCTTGTGTTTTTTTTTTTTATACTTTTAGGCTTAGTATTTAGTTTGTCAACCTCATTGTGTTTCAAAAAATTATGGATCATCCCAGAGGCGGCGTAAGGCGTGGGCGGTGTGGGCCACCGCCCACGGCCTCGCGGTGCATAAGGCCTCGCTCTTCAAAGTCGAAATAAATTAAACGAAAAGTAAGGAAAATCCAAAAGTACAGGCCACAGGATTTTTTATTATTAATAAATTAGAAAATTCTCAACTCTGTTTTTCGCCATAAGATATCGAAAAATTGATACATCGACTTTTTTTTAAAATAGATATTTTATTTATCGGTGCATGAAAACGTATGAATAAATAATTCGAGAAAATATTGTTTCCATTTTCTTTTATTATAAATTTCTCAACTTTGTCGTTTCTTCTCATTCGTTCATATTTAGTCTGGCAACATTAAATGGAGTTAATTTGCTATCGCGGGGAGTCACCAGTCAGAGACGGGGCATAGCTTGGGACTTCCCATCATTAGGAAGCCAATTAAAGTATCGCATGCAGACGCAGTCTCGCTTCATGTTTCTGTATCATATAGATTTCAAAAGTATTTGATGTAAGAATAAATAATAGTGGTATTGGGCATTTTTCATAATTTATCAATCATGTGAGGCTTAGGCACTAAGAGAGATAGAGATAAGGGGAGAAAATGGGAATCTGGTGCAGAACAAAGAAAAAGAAAAGCGGAAAGAGTTGTATCCAACCAGGTTTAAAGTTCAGGTATAATGAAATTTCTCGGTCAGGCTGAATCTAGCAGTACAGAATCAAATTAATCGGTTCCTTCGACTTCTCAACAACATTTATCCGTATCCAAGTCTCCGTTGAATTTGGAAGTTACTCCAGGTGCACCGACTATTGATACCGCATGACGAAAATCGGAAATAGAAATAGGATTAAAAGCTTGCTAATCATAATCGGATGCTGAGATTTCTGTGTTCACGTTGCGTAATATAAGTCACAATCAAGAAGAGATTGAGATTAGTTCTTGCCTGTGAATAGAGATGCCAGTGATGTAGTGAAGCAAGCATTTTCCATTTTTGACCCGGTATTGTGTACGTTTTCCATGATAGATGCTCACCGGTCATGATATAGTTCAAAGTGGTCACAAACAACAGTTAAATAACAGTGATGAATATTATCCTAAAGATGATGATCATAGACACTTTTCCAATTTTCATTTCTCAAGAAAACTAAATAATGGTGAAACTCAACGTCGACGCTGGTTGATTTATTCAAGTTCTAAAAATAAAGTTTCCTGTTTTCCATGCAGACTAATTGACAAGTCACAAACTCAAATGGTACAGGAAGGGTGCTGTGATTGAAAACACTTAAGTAGTATTTTACACAGACATGGGAATACTAAAGATAATAGGGCCTTTATGCAGTGGCGTAGCTACCAATTGGCTATGTGGTGCCATGCACCGGGGCCCTCTAGCTCAAGGGGGCCCTCAAACCCTGACCAACAAGCAAGCCAAATTTGCGATATTATTGAAAAATTTACGTTATTTTCAATCTGATCATTTTTCTGTAAACTGTTACTAGGAAATAAACTTTAAGTTCTATTAAACTGTTAATAGAAAATAAACTTCAAGTTCCATGAAAAATCTTACCATACTTATTACATGTTTAAAAACCTACACAAGAAGCAATTCCTTCCTAGTTACGTTCTATTTTTAATAATTTATTTTACTTATTTTACAAATGTCACAAACTACAATAGCATCTATGCCATTAGTGCACGTGCTTTCCAATATTTTTCGACAGTTGAATTAAGGCTAATTAGTGCAGGGCACACGACCAAATGGTCAGCGGTCATAGGATGACCAGAGTCACACAGAGTACAGTCCAGTGAGTTGGCGATACCAATTCTGTAGAGATGCGATCTCAGACAGTCATGACCTGTCAAAAGTCTAAAATGGGGTACAGCAGCTTTTCTAGGAGCCCCAAGGACCCAGGATCTATTTTTAATAACAATATGATTCATAATAAGTTAGTTTCCTGTTTCAATATTTCGCAATCTTAGCCATATCTGCAATACACTGATGTAATTTTGTCCCCCTCTTCTACTCTTTTTCAGAGACGTCTTAAGACTTCTTGATTGAGGCCCTGGGCCTTTACACAAATGTAGGCCCACCTATGACCCTTTAAAGTTGTCATTCATAGCATACGTTTCCAAATACTCGTACAAACAATAACCCGAAACAAATAAATGTGCATGACCGGCTTGACCAACTGTCACCTTTTAACTGAATGAGTAACAATAGCGTATGGGGGTAGGCTTGTACGTGAGTGACGTACATCACATGTAGCTAGTTGACATATTATCCGAAATTCCAATTTTTTTTTTGGAAATTAGAACCGGAAAGAATATTTGACCTTTGAAATTATTCGAATTATGATTTTATTAAGGCTGAGTCAAGAACAAGATGTGGCTCCCATTGCGGCCGACGCCCAGTTGGCCCCTGCCTTGTTCTTTTGCAGAGGTGTTCTTTTTAAAAATCATTATAATAGTATTGTAATGTATTTTCTTGTTCATGCATACTTTTTGCATCATTTCCTGTCTATCTCGGTGTACCATATTCTGGCTCTAAGCTCTCTGGTGGATGTGTTTGATCCTTTCGAATAAATAAATAAATAGCTAAGGATTCTCCAACGATGTTTTGTAGCATTGAATTACATTTCTCCTTCCTTTTAACGTCAGTAAGTACTCAAGCAAATGCGAATTGTATTGGATAAATTATAAAATTATGAATTAAAAAAAAGAAACCCAGTAGTGCGTTTAAGAGCAAACAACGCCAAAGAAGATAGAAAATAAAAATTGTAGCTTTGCATATTTATCATATATTTTTACTTGATAAAATCCAACCATGCTCGAGGCTTCATTTTTTTTTTTTTTGCACCAGGGATTTTGTATATCTAGCTACGCTACTGCCTATATGTTCCAGTGGATAACATTAGAGAAGGGTATAAAGCACAGAAAAAAATTAGATCGAGAAAATGAAAAGCGAGTTCTTGAATCTCAAAAACATTGGTACAATTTGTTTGAAAGATTAATTGATACCAATTTCTTAGCCTATCATAATCCGGCGTTTAGAGGGCACAGAGAATCTCTCAAAACAGACGAAGACTCTAAGAATTCTGGAAACTTCATAGACTTATTTAAATTGATATCTAAATATGATCCTACGCTATGGGAACACAAAAATTGCATTGATAATAAACAACTTGCACATCATTATCTAAGCCACGATATTCAAAATGAATTGATCACAATCGTATGAAACACAGTTACCACACAGTGAAGTGATTGGTAGGATAAAAGAGGCAAAATATTATTCTTTTTTACTCCACTGCACTAGAGACTGTAGAAGAATTTAACAAATGTCAGTCATCTTAACATATTGCAGTATATCAACTGGAAGTACAGAAGAAAACTTGATCGGATTTCTTGCTGTCATTGAAAGGATTAGAGAATATTTGACAAATGCATTACTGGGAGAGCTAGAAAAATATGGCTTAGATATACAAAACTGTCGAGGACAAGGATACGACAACAGTGCAAATATGGTAGGCATAGATAGTGGAGTTAGAACTCGAATATTAAATAAAATCCCAGGGCATTTTTCACATCGTGCGGTTGTCATAGCTGGAATCTATAATCGGTAGACGCACCTATTTTGTCAGTGGCAACAAAAACATTTTTTGGTTTTATTCCGAAGATTTTTTTTTCTATTTTCAAATTCCAGAAAATGCTGGAAAATTATCAAAGATAAATTAAGCTTTCTATTAAACCTTTATCAGACACAAGGTGGGAAAGCAGAATCGAGGCGGTGAAGTTCACATTATTACAATTTGATAATGCTGTTGAATGCATAGAAAGCTTAAAAAACCAAACGGAACAATCCGACACACTCAGTGATTGTGATTCCGTTTTAAATGAAATGTTCAGTTTGGAATTTATCGTATCATTACATGTATGGTATGAGCTATTAACGCGTGTCAATACCATAAGCAAATTATGGCAATCTGTACAATCCCATTTATGCACTACTCTTGAACATTTGCGTACATTTTGTAGCTTGATCAAAGAGTATCGGCAAAATGGATTCGGAAAATGCTTGTCTGACGCTCGTAAGTTTATTGAAAAAATCAGTTATGATTTGCCAAAAGAGATTTTAAAAATAAAAGGGCAGCCCAAAAGAAAAGAATGTTTGATTATGAAGGCGGTGATCAACCTATAGAGTCTGTCAAAAGCCGGTATGAAACGGACTTTTTTAACACCATGATTGATTCTGTGATAAGCAATATGGATTCAAGATTTGTCTTTAAATCAACATTTTGAAAATTTTAGTTTTCTCTATGAGTGAGTGAGTGAATATTAACGTCGCACTGTTTAGCAACACGAGGGCTTTTGGCGACGGTCCGCGTAATTTTGAACCATGGTCAAGTGACGCGGACGACACCTGAGCTGGCACTCCCCTCTCCTAACTACCACACCATCCCAACGGGAGGACGTTTGAGCTCTCGACAGATTTAGCGCGCATCGCTCCCCTACACGGCGGGTCTTTAGTGGTACTGGGATCGAACGCATGACACGCTAGCCATGATCCGATGCCTAGACCACTTGGCTTAGTTTTCTCTATGTGACTTAAACAAGTTAAAAAGTATTCCAATAGAGCAAATACTGAAAAACTCTCGAAATTTACTCACAGTCCTGCAAGTAAGCTAGAGCAGTGACTTCCAACCAATATGAATTACAAAATATGATTCCAAATTTACCCAACACCATTACAGACGTGAAACATCTGCTCCAATATGTCATACAGAACGATTTGAAAGAAATTTCCTCAAATATTTACATCGTCTTTCGAATTTTATAAACAATACCTATAAATACCTATTCTACTGAGAGATGCTTTTCAAAATCAAAACTGATAAAAAAAAATTATGTAAGAAATACAATGGGTAAGGAAAGACTTTCACACAGCTTTGGCAGTTTTATCTATTGAAGCAGATATAGCATTTAAGATAAATTAGGAACCAATTATTAAGGATCTCAGCAAAACTAAAAGTAGAAAATTTCTGTTTCTTTCTTTCTTTTTTTTCATTATTGTTTAATGTGCCAAAGAAATATGAGTAAAAATTTTGGTTTTTTTTTCTTTATAAATAAAAATTGTTTTTTTTTAAAAATATTTTATAAACCCTCTTCTCCCGCCACCAGAGGGCCTCGCAAAATGTATCTTGCCCAAATTAATTTCAGGTCTCACGCCGCCACTGGATCATTCAATTGAACAAAATCCTACACACTTAAAAATTAAGTATTAAATTGTAGAACGGGGGAGACAATTGACAATTGGCGATGTCAATTTTTTTGCGACCTAAATCGATCGCCAAGCAACATGATTTAGCGATAGGTGCTTCAAGAATTTACAAATTGTAATTTTGCGATAAAAATAAAGAGATATTAATGTGAAATTAAAAAATATATATATTTATTAAGCTATCACAGTAATGCATATAAAAATATAAATTACTTGTTTTTTTAAGTTAAGTGAAAGAAAGGATTTCATTTTGTTATATGATAATAGATACAAATTTAAAAATGCCGCCAAAATACTCAGTCCAATCAAACACGAATGAAACACGTGGCTGTTTGTTTAGCCCACCATCATGTGATTATGACGTCAGATGAATCGAGTACTGCTTATAAAAAACTAATATTTTTTAAAAAGGAATTCTATTTTGCAAACGATATTAAAAGAAATATTAACACTCGTATTATGGTTTAAAGAGAGAGAGAGAATCTCATTAAAGTAAATTAATACATTCAACGCAATTGCCAAATTAATTTATTATAACTCTTTTTATATCTGATTTGAAATTTTAAGAATTGGTTTTTTTTTATTTAGTTAGTTGAATCTTCTTTATAAAGTAACAAAAATGTGGTTTTATCTTATTCGAAACTAAATAATTACCTCAATGAACTTTACAAATTCATTCTTGTTTTTGCATTTCAGATAATATTCACAATTAGATTGAATTTTTTACTATACTAACATGCATTAGAAAGAGTGAAAAAAGGGGAAGAATTCGAATTTGTACAAATATACCTCTAAAAATGCTTTTTAAAGTTCTAAAAATTCAAATTCAGAGACTTCTTAATGTTATAATAGCACTATTAGTATATAAACACCAGGAAATGTGCAATATTTAATACATAACCATTTTTTTTCCTTTTTAGGTACATTTTACTATTACATTTTGAGACATTAGTATTTTAAAACAATCCACGTTATTGGATTAAAATTACTTTTCGGAATTTAATCCAATGAATTGAAACATATAACTTAAAAGTTTAATGTTATCGAAATCAAGAGTTTTTTCAAATTCGAGTGTTATTTTCACATTAAAATATTTTGAAATTTAAACAAGAAAGCTCTAAAAGGATTGAACGAAAAGAACTGAAAAATAAACAGTTGAATATTCAGTACCTCTGTTTGCTTTGACATGAGTCTTCGCCCCGCAATGGGATCCGAAACAACTACGCTTCTGCAGGAGCTCTGGACAATGGGCACCACCATTCCTCGGTTGCTTGAGCACTTGACGCTCCCTGGTCATGGTACCAATACCACAGTCCACGCTACACTCTGACCAGGATCCCCATCCAGACACTTGGCAGTCCGAAGCTGGAATATGCAAAAAATTTTTTAAAAAACTAAGTCATTGCTTCAGGTATGCCTTTTTTTACAAATTATTAGTTACGATAATCTTGGTTTAAAACTAATTCAATAGCTTCTTAGGATTCATTGTATCAATAAGTCTCCTCCCCAGGGTAGTTGATTCAACTAAAAAGATATTGTGGAAACCATGCTCTTCACATACGGCTACTTGATTTTGCTTACTTCAGATTTTGTTTTTGTTGCCACATACATTGAGAAATATTTTTAACTTTGTACAGAATGTCATTAAAATGTTTGTAACTGTGGAAAAAGCTTCTGCGTATTCTGCAAATTTGCAACCTAAAATTTAGGAATTGTTCTGTAACAATTTAGACTTCAACGTCAAATCTCTTGAATGTCGGTTAACTAGTTCTTCATTGGCAAGCCTTCTGATTTATCCAATCATGCTTAAAGCACGTGACTTTTTACGAAATTTATGGTTTCTTTTTTATACATATATTTATTTTTTTCAGCAAACTGCCTTTGAGAATACAATTTCTTATAAAAATTAATATTTTACTAAAATTTTAGCTTGATAGCAATAGTCAACACTTGCAGAACCCCTGTCAAAGTTTTATGGAACCCAGGTTGAAGACCTATGTTCATTTACACGCTCTTTTATATATTACTAGCTGACCCGGCAACGCGTTGCTGTGGCTTTGTTTTAATACGTTAGTTCAGTATTATCCTAAGCTATTCAATGCAGTCAAATTAATCTTCGTTTATAATTTTGGAGGGAAATAAAGCATAAAACAACAAATTATTTTTATTTTGCATTTCATTCATCTCCTATTTGAGTATAGTATTTTTTTTAACATTTATAAACCCGTGCACACCAACGTATAACACTAAACAACACAGACAGAAGAAAGAATAAACACAAACATCCATGCCTCCGGGATTCGAACCCAGTCCCTGCGCACCGCAGTCAGCTTCACTGACACATACCGATGGCGGCTTTTGAGTATAGTATAATGCATAAATTACTAACGAAGTCATTAAGTAACAACATATGAAGATTTAATTTTATAAATGTGGTGAATAAAGTTGATTTTTGCAATTTTTAAAATTATTTTTATCATTTTAAAGTATAACAACAAATAATTTTATACAACTAATCGCTAATTGGTGCCCAATATTTTTCGGTAACCCGTATTTTGCTAACTCAAATAGATTCAACGGTTTCCGCACACGTGAGCATATAACATCTAGTTGCCCATTCGAGAAACATGGATTTTCTAAGTCCAAGTATCAAATGAATATTATACGGGTTCCAGATTCATTTATGGTCATCGCGAAAGCCAAACGAATCGGGAATTGAAGCCGTTTGAATGGTATTAGAGATTCTGACGGTATCAGTGGAATACGTGGCAACAGATTCCGTAGTAGAAGAACCGAATTTTCGTTTAAACTTTACAGTCAAAATGTTAGCTTCAAGAAGTTTCCGGTATAATTCTTTTGATGATCAAACGTGCACCGTTGCGTTATCTAGGTGAATTTAAGTTACGCAGATAATAACCAGGGAACCAACCGAAGATTATATGGTGACATTCCTGATACATCTAGAGAGAATTCAAAAACTCGGAAAATTTACGGTTCTGTTTTCATCAACAATAGTGTCGATTGGTTTAAAAGGCATTGGATCAATTGGCAACAATAGTTTAGAAATCTGGAAGATTATTTCATCACAATATCAACATTTTTTTCTGATTAAGTCACAGGATTACAGAGGCAATAATTATCTAGATAATTATACAGTATATCCGGAAAGACACTCTCAATCAGTTCTAGCGTGTCATGAGTTCAATCCCAGTACCACTGAAGACCCGCCATGTAGGGGAGCGATGCACGTTAAGTCTGTTGCGAGCTCAAACATCCTCCCGTTGGTGTGGTAGTTAGGATAGGGAGTGCCAGCTCAGGTGTCGTCCGCGTCACTTGACCATGGTTTAAAATTACGCGGACAGTCGCCAAAAGCCCTCGTGTAGCTGAACAGTGCGACGTAAATATTCAATCCCTCGCAATCAGTTCCTTTTTGCCTGAAGAACATTACAGAAATCGTCTGGCTATTTCATGCATTATGCATTGGGATGAAGTTCTACTTCACAGTTTCCAATATTCAGTAGTTGGTTAGGAAAAATTTGCTCAGATTGATCATCTTGCAAATGTACACGCGTGTTTATGGTCGGTCGAAGTGTTTCCACGTTTCGCCATAAAAACGATTGTTTTAAACAGGCGTTAATCTCGTGAGCAAAAGTAGAGCCTGTAATGGCTGTTAATGTCTGTCGGAAATCACCAGAAAGTAATACACCAGCAACACCGAATATTCTCTCGTTGCCATTTAAATCTTGCAAACCTCCATGTAATGCTTTGAGTGAATGTTTATGGGTCATGGTACGCTTATCTCCGATCATGACTGAATTCATTTGCAATACTGTAGCCAATCCACTCTTTTTTTTCAATGGTACACATGGCATCTTGTATTTTATGAATGTCCAATGGCAGCTGATGCGAAATGTGCAGTTTTTCCTTTATCTAACAAAGTGACAACAATGCCCGAAGATGCCACTTTCTATTGCATCAGATTTTCACACGACTGCACCTGAAAGTTTAATTGCTATAGGGAATGAAAATCCGGAGGTGTGGAACTCTAACGCAAAGCCATTTGACCTCATTCCAGCGATATCCAGAAAATTTACGGAAGCTTTAGAAATCCGATCCAGATTCTCATTTCCACCCCGAGAAGCACTCGGTGCCCACTTTCGACGTCCCTGCTCCTGTAAGTTCAATCTCTGAAGGGGGACATTTTTTTTACCTTTCGGCTGGCATTATCTGGCAAAGTTACGGGAGTTTCTAAAATCCTAAACAGATTATTCTTGTTTCCCATCCAGAAAAACACCAGGAAAGCATTTCTCTCTCCTCAAGAATTTTAAAGCAAGCCCCTTCCACAGTTCGTGCAAAATACTTTCGTCTGGCATTATTTGACGTAGATATGAAATTATCTTGAATTGGATTGAGAATATATTCGGATCGGCAGTTCCGAAATACAGTCAAGACCCGCTTTTTGCGTCTCTAAGTCGGCAAATTAGGCTGATACTGTTGTCCGAGAATATTCCGATCCCAAGGCATTATCTGGCAAAAATACAGGATTTTCTATATTTCGATCTCAGACTCGCTTAAACCATCTCAAATTACACCAGGAATGCACTTTTCCCGGGCCAAGACTTTAAGGGTGAACTCCTGCCTTGGTTTGCGTAAAAGCCAGTCATCCTGGATTATCCGGCAAAATTACTGTTATTTCTCAGATTGAATATCAGATTCGAATTATTCGTTTTGAAATACACCAGGGACCAAGTTTTCACGATCCAAGGCTTTTAAGGCAAGCCCCTGCTGCGGTGTGTCTGAATTACGGTTGACTGGCATTATCCGGCAGAGTTATCGGAACTCCTAAAATTCAATTTCAGATTCTCATTTCACACTTCGAAATGCACACGGAGCTGACTTTTGATGGTCCAGCGCAAGCAGTCGCTAGAGAGAATGAAAATCCGGACGCGGGACTCGAATCATATGCCTTTTCTCCTAATTCAGACAGTATCCATCAAGTTTAGTGGAATTTCTGAAATATGATTTCAAATTATCGTTTCCCGCCCCTAGATGCAACTGGAGATTACTTTTGTGCCCCTGAGCCGGCAAGTTCAGTCCCTGGAAGGGGCATTAGGGTCATCCGGCATTATCTGGTTACAGAAATTTCTAAAATTCGATTTCAAACTCTCGTTCACCATCCCGAATTACAACAGAAACGCACTTTTCCCGCACCAAGACATTAAGGGTAAGCTTCTGCCACGGTTTGCGTAATAGACGGTCGTCCTGAATAATCCAGTAAAGTTACAGCTATTTCTCAGAATGGATATCAGATTCGGATTATCCATTTTGAAGTTTGCCAGGGTCAAAGTTTTCACGATTCAAGGCTTTTAATGTAAGCCCCAGTTATGGTGTGTCCAAAATACGCTCGACCGGCTTTATCCGGCAAAGTTACAGTTATTTTTGTATACTGACTCAAAAATCGGATTCCACATCCCGGAATACGCCAGGCACTTAATTTTCGTGCATTTTGGTTTGCAATATCTGCTTCCACAGACACATGATCTTTGCCACATTTTGCGATTATTCCCTTACGGGACTATTCGCAAAATCTGGCAACGTGTTTTCCGGATTCTTCACATTTCCGGCAATAAAAAAATTATGGCGTCATTAATTGAAATAAAAACTATCCTATGTTTTAAGTTGGACGAAATGACACACAGTATGCAAAATTATATTATGACTGGTTAAGTAGTTTTGGAGTCCATCGTGGACAAACACCGTGACACGTAATTTTTATATATAAAGATTATTACCGTTCACTAGATTAACCATGATCTCTTATTGCCAACCAAGGACTATCCTAACCAAAGTGGGTCCTAGTGCTAAGTTAATAACAAATCTCGTGTAAGAAAACAATAATTTATTGTATTTTAATGTGTATAATATTGTATATTTTTCTTTTAAATTTAAGTACTTCCTTTGTATAATTTCGCGCATCGAAATACAAACGATCAGTTGTTACAATGAAACGATGTTTTTCTACTTTTCTCTCTGTGAATGGTGTTAGTTACCTGTAAGCATAATGATTTCTTCAACGCGCAACCTTGTCCTTGAACTACTCGATGTGAAATGCGTACAAAGTATGTAATGTTATTCTAATGTATGTATATTCTGATAAAAACAACAGAAAATAAAGCTTTTTTTTTATTTTGCAAAACCAGTTGTCGTCCGGAACCTCGTGTACTCGTATTATTTGTAACCTTTTCAGGTCAACTTTGTTGCTAACCCTAAAATATTTTACTAAAAGGACTTTATTGAATTGTAAGCATGTTTTATAGTTATTGACAATATGTGCAAGTAAGAAATAAAAATTAAACATTTTACAAATGTCCAAGTTCGAATTAAAAAATAAATTGGTTCTAGCATATGCCAGCATCTTCCTCCGGGCGATTTTTCTTTTTGTTTTAATTTGGGAGAGAACTTTTTTTTACATATTCTCTTTCCTTCCTTCCTCAATGGCACGACAGCTCAGGGGCGGCCTTGGCCTTCCTAAGAATTCTGTTTCAGGCTGTCTTGTTTTTGACGTGACTTTTCCTGTTTTGACTAATGGTTTTTAGATCTTTTTCTAGACAATTGATCCACCTGAGTTTTGGGCCTCCTCTTTTTCGAGTACGATATGGCCTCGCCTTAAAGATAGTTTTTGTGCTACGATTGTCGTCCAATCTTATCCCATTTTAACCTTCGTATTGTAATGAATTTAAAGATATCTGGTTCTTTGAAAAATTTATGAATTTCTAAATTTGTGCTTCTTTTCCAAATGTTATCATATTTTAAGCCTCAAAAAATTCTTCTAAGGATTCTTCTTTCAAATATAGCAAGAGTCCTCTTGTATTTCTAGGTTATTGCCCACGTTTCTGCAGCATATGTGAAAATGGGCCTTATCAATGTTTGTAAATGAGTAGTTTCTTTCTACTGATGAAATGATAGATTTTAAATATTTGTGAAGTCCATAAAAACATCCGTTACTAGCAGTAACACTATTGCGAACCACTGGGGCTATGTCATTGAGTGTGTTCAATTCACAGCAGAATATCTGAAACCATTGACAGCTTCAATCTGTATTCTTCTATTTCAAAATAAGGTTCATTAAAACTGGCACTTGACATAAATTTGTTTTTTTTTCCTGTGGTTGACGGGTTTTTTTGTGTTTTTTTTGTTTTCTTAAAAAAACTTAAGTGTGTGCAACGCGATAATACCATGATCTGCATATTTCTGAAGAGTAACTAAAAAAGGGTTTGAGTTGTGATTTTAATTTTTGTCGCATTCTCAAGCAATACTAGAGTTATTGGCCTCGTAATTTTGAACCAGGGTCAAGAGGCAAGGACGACAAATGAGCCACGATAGTTATTTCATGTATCTGTCTCTCTACACGAGAGGTCTTCAGTTGTACTAGGATTTGAACCCGGGACTCGACAGCGCTGTTCACGAATTTGTGACCATGACCTTTAGGTTACCACGGACCAGTGGTGTAATGGAGAATATTATGCCCCCCCCCTGTAAAGTCAGGTTTTGGGCCCAAAGCCGGATCTCCCAAAGGGTAAGTACTTGGCGTCAGTTAGGCTTTGGGCTCCCTAGAAACCTGGGCCCCAGCGATGTGAGGGTGTACGTTATGCCACTGCCGCGGGCCCAGCTTGGAGGAATGAGTGACAGTTATATTAAAATCGCTCTTTCAACAAACGCGAGGGTTAAGCGACGACACATGAGCTGTCACCTCCCTTTCCAAACTACCACACCATACCAACAAGAGGACATTAAGCCTCGACAGACTTAACGCGCACCTCCCCTTCTACATAGCGAGTCTTAAGTTGCACTTCGAGCCCGTGACATTCCAGCCACGAGTTCATGACCATAACCACTAGGCTACCTTGATCACTTGGTCCAGCTATAAGAGAGAGGGCAAGATGCCAAGTTAATGTCAAATACAGTCAAATGGATTTAAAATGAAATATTTTTAGTTACGTAAATTTTAAAAATAATGTACTTATTTTTAGTCATGATTTTGTTTTTAGTTTAATCATTCGCTTGTAATTCGATTATATCTTCAAAGAAGCATTGCTGGCTTGATTTTTTTCATTGTTTTCTCAGAGCTAATACTTTATCGCGAAATGCAGGTTTTCGTATTCTGATATTAAAAAATTTCCGAAAAGCAAAGCACTCATCTGGTCAAGAATGGGTGCGAAAACTGATATTTCACCCAGGTAGTAAAAATTTTGGCTATATTTGTCGTAGAACTAATTGCGTGGAAAAAGTTAAACCCGATATCTATATTGCCCACGATTGTAGGGTTAATAATGCGCACTCTTTAAGTGCCGTCGGCGTATATATCCGTCTTGCTCAACCGGCTTGTTATGTGCCCTGGACGGATATGATACGATATGCCCTCCGAAATTCGATACTTTTCTCGGGGCTGCTATCAGTAAAATTATTCCCAATGCTTTGAAACGTAATAAAATGACCTTGAGTGTGTGTGTTTATGAAGGATTTACTTATTTCAGAGAAAAAATTGGCTTATTTCTACCTTTTCATCCCCCTTTTAATACATCTCATACGCGAACCTATGTGAAAAACGGTGACAATGAGGAACGAATCCCGTAACTTTTAATCGGCAGTTAAGGTATCCGATTACCCCAAAATTGGGAATATTGCCAAAGATTGAAAGTTTCTTTTATGATTTTATTTTATAGACCATCTTATTTGCTTTATAAAAATACCAAGTGTATCATTTTCCGTTCACTAGAACAAAAACTACAAGGTCTTAGTAAAAGCAGATGCCATTACTTTTAGCAAGATGCCATACTTTAAAACGCGTTTTGCTCGAAATGTGTGTGTTTTTTTAAAAAAATACTCAAACGGGGACACCGATTGCTAAAAAATTTTGAAAATAATTAACTGAAATTTTTTGAGTGTGTGTGTTCTGTTTCATACTAAAAGTATTTTAACCTTCAGATTTATCATCACTCTTTTATTCTTAAATTTAATACAATCTCTGTTATTTTAAGCAATTTCATATAATAACTAATATAAAGTGCTCTAGTTTTTGTAAAAATTAAAATATCTCTTATCCTGAAGGTCATTTCAAAAATGAGTAACATAGCAACACATCAGAATTAAAAAGTTAAAAATTTGTTCATAAATTTTTGATATAGAATGGACCGCATTGATTTATTTTTTGTAAATTTTTACCTATTTTTTCCCATTTTAGTAATAACAAATTCTTTTTCTCTTAATTTTAGCATATTTTTCTTAAAATGCACTAAACAAATGTAAAAACCATAAAAAATCCCCATACCTCTATTTTTTTAAAAATAATAAAAGTTGTCGCAAGTAGTCGGATACCTTAATGTGTTTCGACTAAGTTGAAAAATGGTTGTTTCATTTTAGATTAATTCAAGTAGCAATATCGTGTATTTAATTAAAAATATCCCTTGCGCAACAAAATACAGTTTTGCTCTACTAGCTATAACCTCGTTAAAAATTGCTGCAATGAACAGAATAAAACCGCATTATTAAAATGGCTATCACCTCATTAAAAGACAAGATTTCTCTAACTATGAGGAATATTAAACTTAATGGGAAAGATTGCTTCATAATTTTTTTTCCTGCTTCTGAGATAAGGGAATAAGTAATTTAAGTGCTCTGCGATGTAATCCATGATAAAGGCAACACAAAAATGAAGAGTTGAAAGAATCTCTCTCAGTACACTAGCTTCTGATTAAAAATTAGAGAGATTACTTCCCCATGAAATGTGCTCAGTGAATGATTAATATTTAACTTTAATATCCTGAATTCTTATTTATAAAATGTTATGCATTAATTATTTACATTATTAAGAATATTTGCCTTACTGATTAATTGAAATTAAATTGGGAATAACCCCCCCCCCTTCCATTCTTCAAAAGATTTCAAATATTAGGACTTTGTACTTCAATACAAAACTTACTTAATACGAAACTTATCTCAAAGCGCTTAAAGTTGTTCTTGGCAATAATTAACGTACCTATAATACGTAGTAATTACAAATTATTAAAGCTATGCTTTCAATTATAGTAATAATATCATTTTTACAATTTATACTAGACATATAAATATTGCAGTGTAAATTTTATAGTAATCAACGTAATTAAAGTGAAGTGAAGTAAGGTTCATGGACATCGAAGTTGTTAATTTTATTGACATGAAAAAAACAAACCCAGTTATTATATGAAAATATATAGTTGTAAAATCTGAACACACAATAACAATTGATGGTTCAAAAAATTTTAAAGGTTTATCTAATTTTTTATCAAAAATTTCAAATAGTTTTTGTTTAAAGCAGTATTGCTTGGTTTTGAAGGTGCTTTTTGCAGGTCAAGCGGAAGAATTCTGTATGGATATGACTTCTTTGGAGTGCAACTCATATTTTAATATATCAGAATAGAGATTACGCATATTATTCATTCAGAAATTATTCGTATTTTAATGTATTAGAATAGAGGAATTTCAACGAAAAACACCGGTTATTATTTTGATTGATAGTGACTCTGCAAATAATGCGAACTTTTCATAAATCCTGGTTCGGCCTCCGTAGAGAAGTCTTAGGTATGTAAAAACAAAATGTTATAGAAAAAATTTCCGAAAAAAAAAGAATGTTTTAAATATATTTTATTCTTTCTTCGTTTTTTTTTTTTGCCAAAAATTGGCGTTTAAGTAATTTTTACTGTAATAATATTCTTAAGACAATTTAATATCTTATATTCTAATTCAGGTGACACTAATTATATATATATAAATATTTATACATCAGTAGCGCACACAAAATTTTTTCAAGGGGAGGGGGGGGTTGAAAGTCCCCCAGCTCGTAGCATACCTCAAAACAACACCAATTGGTTCTTCTGATTTTGTCAACAAAAAGCAATAAAAAATAAATTATTAAATAAATAATTAACATCAATTAATAAAATTAATTGTTAATTACAAGTACTTTAGTCCAAACCCCTAGGACACCCCCTTGTGTACACCACTGATATATATCAGTGGCGTACACAAAAATTTTTCAAGAAAGTCAGGGGGTCCAGGTTCGAAAGTCCACAATTATCGTATAATACCTCAATAAGCCGCCAAACATTTTCTTTTCATTTTGTCGATTGTGGGAACAAAAAACAGTAAAAAGCAAATTATTTAATTAATAATTAACATTAATAAAATAATACTTCATGAAATTTTACGTGCAAAAAACATAGGATTATCATCAATCGGAAAAAAAAATCAGGGGCTATGGGGGGCGAACCCGTTGCTCTATCTCTTGTGTGCGCCAATGATATATATCCATTCATACGCTGTTTCAAAGTCAAGGTTCCGAATGTAGTTTGATAACTTAAGTTTTTAAATAAATTTAAAACTCAATTTCCACACATGTGAATCTCAATTGTTTGCTTTGTTATTATATTTCCGACATATATATTTGAAAAAATTCGTTGTACTCTATAAAAACTAAACTTATAATTAAAATACATTCCTAAACTTTTATAATACATAATCTGAAATATATTTTTAACTGTCGTAAAATAAAACATGGCATTCAGAAAAAGATTTTCTAACCAAGTCCCTGATTTCTCCTTACAACTAGGTCAATGGATGAACATTTCAAATAAGATCCTTACCTCCACAGACTTGTTGAAAATCGTGACAACAATCCCCGACTCTGAGACAAGCGTGGTCACAGTAACACGGCCTTCCATGATCATCCTTCTGGTCATCGTCCGAGTCTATAGAATTATACGATTGCGGGTGCACCACACAACTACCATCCCTCCCCGTACAGCAAAGCTGGGCCTCTCTGCAAGAACCTCTACTAACCCCCTGGGCTTTATGAAGAGCCAAAGCAAAGATAAAAAAGCACGTCAATTGCAAACGCGCCATCATCATCACTGTAGACTTTCACTCCGTGACTTCTCGGACCGATCTGTGGTATTTTCTTGTTCTTGTTACCCCTCCAACTTTCTAAGGATGACTCTTATCCTTATCTTCATTTTCTGACATCCCCTTCAGCGATCTGTCCGTCAAAAAGTTCCTTCCCGCCCGTTTGTCGGATTCCCCCTACCCCATAGGTTAACCTTCGAGGCTGCCAATGGGAGCAAAAGTGGTGCCAAGTTTTTCGCCAGATTATGGTCTCACTCAGACAATAGTTTTCACTTCGTCTAACGAGGGGAGAATGGCACCTGATTATGGGTCAGTAATCTGTGGTGAGGTTTTCCACCCCGCCGGTACAAAGGAAATTCTTGGAGGTTTCGAAACGAAGGAGGGTTTTTGAGGTGTTTGTCACGGATGCAGCGGAATGCTGTATCTAAATAAGAACATTTAAAAGCCATTAATTTTATTTTCTTTATTTTTCGCTTTTATATACGTATAAATGCTTAAGGTATATGACTACCCAAAATTCGCCGTTTTGGTGAAAATTTTCGAAAGTTCTTTTGTGTTTTTATTTTATAGACCATGCATTTAAGATTTCAAAAACCCTCTGTTTTTGTTTCTACGATATTTAGAAGCAAAGTTTTAGCATTATTAGTAAACCGGAAATAGGGTTTACAAAACCGGTAGCTGATCAATGCACAGAATATTTTTTAGATATTGAATTGAAACTTTCAAAACATGTTTAATTTAGTTCTATCTGTGTTATGAATCAAAATCATATCTCTGAGTATATATTTATGTATTTTATTGCTTTTTTGTGGAAAAAAATCATTTTTTAAGCAATTGAGTTTTTGCATAAAATTTGTCATATTTAAAAAATTTTCAAAAGTATAACAAATCTTTTAATTCCTAATACATATAACGATGTTATTTATATACTGTATAAATATTATTTGAATACATTTATTACAATTTTATGTATAAGATCGTAACTGCAATCTTTCATCAAAATTTCATTATCAACGGTAATTGTTATGGTCTTTAAAGCTCTCCAGAAAACATCCAAAAACTATTTTAAAAAAAGTCCGAATTACTTAAATATGAAGCTAAAAAGAGCTTCAGCTATAAATATGTACAAAAAATTCAAAAAATGTACAATTAGTTGAAAAAATTTTCATATTGTATTAAAATGTTTAAATGCATTTTCTGAGAAATTATGTTTTTCAATTTTTTGCTTCACGGTAAAGTTCACTACGGGATTTCTTTTTAAGATATAGAATTGAAATTTTCAGAAAATGTTTTATTTAGATTATAGATTATAATCTAATCTCTGTGTACATATTTATGTCTTTTATTGCACTTTTTGTAAGAAAAAAATAACATTTTTTTTTTGTAAAAAAACTGAGTTCTTGCATAAAAATTGTAATATTTCAAAAACTTTCAAAAATATTACAAATCTTATAGCTCTAAACACAGATAATGATATTGTTTATGTACTGTATAAATGTTATTTAAATACATTAATTAGAATTTTCAATACAAGGTTTACCGTAACTAATTTTTCACTGAAATTTCACTCAAAATTCCCAATGTATTCAAAATTATTTTTAACTTTGGGGAAATTGTATTTATAGTTCCTAGTTTTATATGCCCCATTTAAAATAAAAAATTGTTTATTTAGTTGAAAATCTATGTATTTCAAAAAAAGTGCTCCGAAGGTAGTCACATACCTTAAACTTGGAAGTTTACAGGCTTATATATTTGATGAATAAATTGTATGTGAAATAAACACATACACACGAAAAAGGATCTAATTTAAAGCATCAGATGCAGCTTCAGAATTCTCTTGATAATAATAGTGACATTATATCGGGAAAAACGAGGTTCTTTCTAATGATTCGTTTGAATTTGTTTTGATGATATTTCTATGTTTAGCATTATTTCCTATACATTATTTTCAAACATGACAATCATTGAAGTGGCTCTTTAGAGTTAACTCAGAGTAAATTAAACAACATTTTTCAAAAAACTTCCGATGTATACACAAATTAATCGCTTGATTCAGATGAAAACGAAAAAATCTTCCATTTGTAGAAAGGAAACAATCTCTTCCATTTATAGAAAGGAAACAATCGACACACTTCTTTATTTTTAGGATTTTTTTTTAACAGAAATTTTTAATCAATTCAATAAGATTGATTGTTATTACAATCTGAGTTTGGTTTTTAGTACTTATGATCTGATGCATGTTATCGATACTAGTAACAACATTCTTAAAAAGATTCGAAACTAATCATAAATATTTGTATTAGACTTGGCAAGAATTATTTTATTTTTATATTTATAAATGTATTCACACATGCATTTTACTGTCGATAAAAACATCTGTGAAAAAATAAATTGAAAAATTACGTTTTTTTTTTAATAAAAAAAAATATCACAATAATTAGGAAACAGTATTTCAACGCAGACGATAATTATTAACTTCTGCGCTCTTGGAAAAAGAAAGGAATTTTATAACTCGTAAATGGAGCATTTTTAATTAAAAATTAATGCTATTCAAAAAGGGCTAGTATATTTCATTTTAGAAAAGTTTATTAAGAGGTTAGCGAAAATTATTCTACTTGCAATTACGTTTAACATCTGTTACAATCATCGTAAAGAGATATTTAAACACAAGTGGTAATTACAAACTCCCGATAGTGCAGAAGAAATATATTTCATGTTGCCTTGGAAACACATAAGAGAATAAGATTATATGTAATCATAATCATTCGCACTGATTTAGATTTTAAGAAAATCTTAATCTAAAAAAACCTTCATTAAAAATTCCGAAAAATTATTATTTTGCTGAAAATATCGTTTTGTAAATTAAGTTTGAGCTTTTTAATAAAACAATTATTAATTATATGTTTGTTTGAATAAAATCGTTTGCTATTTTTTAATAACTGATTTCTTGACCTAATTTGTAAGAAATAATAGATTGCAGAACATTTGAGTTTTCAAATTTGCGAGTAGCTGACTAATGGTGAATAACAGAACTTTCTTCATCTAATTTAGATATTAATTCAAGATTAATTCTCCCGCCCTTATTATGAGTTTCATATCAACATATATATATATATATATAAAATCTGAGGTGAGTACTGAATTATCATTTCGCGTTTTGAGATTTATTATTTTAATCTAAGACGGAGAAAAAAAGAGAAATTTTCTGCTTTTATTGATAGCATTAACACTCGACGTGAATGTATTTGTTATAATTCTAATTTGAAAAGTTGCTTATTGAGAATTTTTTTTCACTGATATTTTTCATATTTCAATACTTCTTAAATTCTTTTTGAACTCTTCCACACAAAAATTAAGCTTTTTAGGAACAATTTTTATAGCATTTTGAATTTTTAGTTAATTACTTTTATTTTAAAGCTACTTACCTGTCCGAAGAGTAATTTCTACTAAATTACCTTTTTTTCCATTATTGGGTGTGAAAAAAAATATTCAGATACATATAGATTTTTTTACTTGCAGAAATGCTCCCCCCCCCCCTCAATTTTAACGCATGATAGAGCATTCTAAAAATAGGTTAGAATCTTAAAAGTCGTCATTTTAAGTTTGAAATGAGTTTTCTGGAAATTAAATTTTCTCCTTTTTTGCTTTTAGAAAAAGACGACTCTTTGAAAACTTATGGGTGGATTAATTTAATTATTAATTCGATTTTTTTATTTGTATTTCTCTGCCATGAACTAAAAATAAGCAATATCCACTTGGGTTCTTCAAATTTTTTTTCTTTGTTATTTTAGAGCGTTAATTAAAATTATTAATATTTATCGAATTCGGGCGGAATTCTTTCGAGTCAAATGATATTTCGAGAAGTTTCCATTCTATAGTAAATGTTTAAATTCATAATATATACTGATTTTTAGCTTATTTTGTATTATTTTAATGATTTCATATCTAAAATTATTAATTAAAAATTTTCCACAGCTTTCTTTGATTTGTGTGATAAAGTCATAAAATATTTAAGGTATCCACTACGCTAAAACTTTGAATTTTGCCAAAAATTGATAAAAACTTTTTATGATTTTATTTCATAGACCATTTTATTATCTTTATAAAAATACCAAGTTTATTATTTTCCGTTCAATGGAACCCAAACTACAAGTGTTTTAGTAAAAGCAGATGTCATTACTTAAAACAAGATGCCATACTTTGAAACGCGTTTTACTCGAAATGTGTGTGTGTTTTAAATGTTCAAACGAGGCCAGCGATTACTAAAAAAATTTTGAATATAATTAACTGTGGAATTTTTTGTGTATGTTCTGTACAATAGTAGAAGTGTTTTAACCTTCATATTATTCAATCACTGTTTTACTACAAAATGTTGATGTTATTTTTTGTCAATTTTTACCCATTTTTTTCCTAATAACTTTTTTCTTTTTAATTTTAGCATATTTTTTTAAAAATGTACTAAACAAATCTAAAAACAACAACAACAAAAAATCCCCATATCTCCATTTAAAAAAAAAATTCGCAAGTAGTCAGATATTGAAAATGTTCAAAACTTAAAAATATTATTATTAAAAAAATTTTTGTGTTCCAAGACATTTCTAATTATGTTTCTTTACGCAACATTTGAAATAACTAATATCAATGTGAAACATCCCGTTATATATAAATCTTGCGTCAAATTATATTATTGTCTTCTTCACTGGTGTGACAGCACCGGATGGTCCCTGATCATCCTCAGAATTCCATTTCATGTCCTCCTATTTTTGGCTGACACTTTCCTTTTAACTTTTCCTTTTTTTCCTGAGTGGTAATGGTCGCCATTGTTGAGCCGTGGGTTTGAGTCCTAGAGCCACTGAAGACTGTTAGCAGATGCACGTTAAATCTGTCGAGGTTCAAAAACATGTGTTGAGCAGGATGTGGAAATAGAAAGAGGGGAATATCACAGCTCAAGTGTCATCCTCGTTACTTGACCATGGTTCAAAATTACGAGATCCGTCACCAATTGCCCTCATATTGTCTGAGGGTGACGTATATATAAAAATCCAATCCAATTTATATCTGGTTTGCAAGTGTTTTCCCAATCACAAGAAACCCACCAAGTTTTTGTCTCCTTCTCTTTCGGGTACCTAGTGGCTTATCTAAGATCTTTTTAGAGGTTTAATTGACATCCAATCTTATTAAGTGTTCTTCCCATTTTATTCCCCGTATTGCTCTATAAATTCAATAATACCTGGTCCTTTAAATATTTTTTTTAAGTTCTAGGTAAGTTCTTCTTTTCTAATAATTATCACACATTTAAATCAACCAAATATGCGTTTTAAAATTCTTAGGCAACATGGTATGATTTACGAAAAAATTTTTAATTTAAGGATTTTCAAAATTTTTTTGGTTGCCTCCTATGAGTTTGTATACTATTACAAACAAATTTCGTGCTCAAAATTTCATAAAAACCTAGCCATTTAATTTTTTAAGGAAAAAAACTTAATTTTTTTTTAATGCTACTCCTAATGCTACTACTAATGATTTTAAAATGCTACTCCTCCTACAAAAATTGACGCACACGCATGAAATTTGATTTACAAGTTCGTCAAACTATGTATAACAAAAGTTAGTATGGGTTTTGCGATAAGATGATTGGTTTTTGTACAATACTTCTTTTTATGAATGCTTATTGAAAATTCCTTAAAAAATGTATAAATTCTAAATTCAATTATTTTTTTAAAAAATAAGTATTGCTTTGATTCAAAAATACATACCAACTTTTGTTACGTGTACTATTAGCAATAGGTAAAAAAAAATTCAAAGCATAAGGCACAATAGAAAAAAAGCCTTAGCATTTTAAATTAAGACAAACTAATTATTTTATCTCTCTCTGAGATTCGTAAGCTTGAAAATTTTGATTTGCCATAGGGATGTGAATAAAAAAGAATGTAAAAGCTATCATAATTCTACATTTCTTAAGTTTAGAGGTTTCAAATTTTGTGAGGTTATAGAAAAGTATATATAAATAATTTAGATTTAAAAAAATTAGGTTTGATCTTTTGACTGATTTTTGTCAATTGAATCATACTGTGTCCCCTTAAATACAGCAAAAGTATCCAACTTTCTTAGTCGTTGTCTATGTTTTAATAGTATAGGTGAAAACGGGCAAAATCAAAATTTAGTAGATGAATAGTTTGATTTTTATATATATGTTTGTACAATATTGTACACTGCTTTGTACATATTATGTGCAATAGTTATTTGAGCATTTATCGAACGTATGTGTTTAGTGTACAATTCTTGGAGCTCGTTTAAATTAAAATAGTGAATTTGGAAACTATCTGGTGTACTAACTAAGAATGGTCTCAGATGATTAAGAACTGGTATTGTGCCCAGATTGCCTCAAAAAAAAAATCCCCCACCCCCAATAAGAAATATATTTCCTTCATTTCACTTCCTTTTTATAATACTTGGGTTTGATACGTGATCAGTAATCCAATGCATTATAGTAATGCGACATAAATCAAAAACTAATTCTGAAGAGTGAAAGAAAAATTACTTTTATACATCTCTCCAATTTGCTACACCTCTCTTGCCAACTGTTCACCAAGTATTACTTTCCCCCTCTGCGTTCCATTTCACTCAAGATCCCTTGGAAAAAAGAATAAAAAAGTGACCCCATTTCTGAGTCTCATCCCCTCTTCCCGGAGACTTCAAGGGTGGTCTGGCTTTCAAGGATAAATTATTAGGTCTACATCATGTTCTCCCCAAGACGCTTTCTTTTCATCAGGTTAACCAGACTCGCCCTGCTAGTGTTTATTTTTAAATTCGTTGTTGGGGTTAAAAGGGTGCATGTACTTTCTCAAGGTTGTTAGTATTTAAAGTGTAAACACGTTGTTGAGGTTGGTTTTTAAAATCAAAAATAGATCTTTGGGGCGCGCATTTGATAGTATGCGAAGAACGAAAAATATCTCTAACGACACGTGGGAATGGAACAGAGGGAATTTTTCACAAAATCCCCTTCAGCCAGTGGCGCACACAAGCCCCTCTATAGGCTTTGATTTTTTTTTTCGATTGATGATAGTTCTACGCATACAGTATGTAAAATTTAATAAAGTATTTGTTATTAACAATTTATTTTATTCATTTATGCTAATCATTAATTAATTTACTTTTTACTGTTTTTGTTTCCGAAATTGACAAAATCAAAAGAACATTTTTGGTGGCTTATGATACAAGAAGGGCGAACTTTCATCCCTGGACCCCTGACCTTTCCCCTTCCCCTTGAAAATTTTTTGTATGCACCACTGCCTTTACCTAACCAACCATATTCGAAATAAATTTTTGGAAACTCCAGCAGAAATTACGCACTTTCTTTTATATCCGAAAATATTTTAAGTAAATAAAATATCTAAAATGTATGCATATGAAAATAAATTTTTCCCTGGTTGATACGTTTAAAAAATAAAGATATTCGGAAAACTTTTATAGTTATTTAAAAAGAAAAAAAGTTTTTTTTTTTTTGATAGAATGTTTTGCATATCCGTTAAGGATTTGAACTAAGATTTTAAGTGCATCTGGAGTAGTTCGGAGCAAAGTCATTGCAATTGTATTTTCACCTCATTTAAATTTCTTTCTCTTGTTAATTTTGTATTTTTAAACTTATCAATCATGTTATCACGAATTAATTTATTTCGTTTACATTTCTTGCTTTTGTTAATTTTGCATTGCATGCATCGTTATAGTACGATATATCTTTCACTTCTTGAAATAATATACAAAACAACGACACAAATTTTGTGAAAACTCAAAAACAATTTGTTGAATTATTGCTTTTTTGAGATTGAATTTCTTACAGAAATATCTTGGCAGAAAGAGTATTTTACACGTCCACGCCTATCGTTATTAAGTAAATGTGTTACTTAATAACGATGGTTATTTGCTTTCGCAGGGTCAAAATGCAGACAGCTTAAACTTCTTAATGAAATGATTATGAAAATTTTTGTTGAAATTTTAAGGTTCAACTCAGTCAGATAAATCAAATACTTTAAATTCAGACTACATACCAAAATAGAAAAATGAAAAAGCAGCTAATACACATTTGCGCAGAGTTAAGACACTTAAAAACATCAATCATGGATATTGTACCTTAATGTAGTACTTAGAAGTAACAACAGTTCGTTGACGATGGACCTCGCCATTCTGAACGTCTGTCAAATGATGAGAACGACGTCTAATTTGGCCTCCCGTTCTCCAAACTGCCACAACACTCCAATGTGAGGACTTTGATCCTGGATATATTTAATGTGTATCACCCTCGCTGCACTTTAGTGGCACCAAGATTCTATCAAAAATCGAACACAACAGAAGTTACGGTGGCTGTAACCATACGGTTTTAAGTGTATATTACACTACAGATCTTTAACATTTAAGTGAGTGAGTGAATATTAACGTCGCACTGTTCAGCTACTCGAAGGATTTTGGCGACGGACCTCGTAATTTTGAGCCATGGTCAAGTGACGAGGACGACACCTGAGCTGGCACCCCCTCTCCTAACTACCACACCACACCAACGGAAGGACGTTTGAGCTCTCGACAGATTTAACGTGTATCACTCCCCTATACGGTGGGTCTTTAGTGGTACTGGGCTCGAACTCATGACATACCAGCCGCGATCCGATACCTTGACCACTAGGCTACCGTGGCCACCTTTAATATTCAAAAAACACTCATTAAATACCCACCTTTTTTTTTTCTTTAAGATTGCTTTCACTTAGTGTTAAAGAGAGGAACCTAAGCCAGAAAACAACTTTCACACAGATCAATGATCCTATAACATTACAGGAATTTTTCAAAGTGCGTGTGGGGAGAGGGGTCCAGGGTCGACAGTCCACCATTCTCATTATCATACCCGAATACGCCGCCCAACATTTTCTTTTGATTTTGTGGATTGTCGGGAACAAAAAACAGTAAAAAATAATTTATTGAATAAATAATTAGCATTAATGAATGAAATTAATTATTAATAACCAATATTCTATTAAATTTTGCATTCTTTTTTACATACGATCATAATCAATCGAAAAAAATCAATGGCTGTGGGGGGCCGGACCCAGGAACCCCCACCCTTTTGTGTGTGCACCACTGGACAGTGGCGCACACAAGGGGGTTCCTCAAGGCCCTCCCCCCTCCAAAGCCCTTGATTTTTTTCCGATTGATTATAATTCTGTGTATGTAGTGCGTAAAATTTAATTAAGTATTTGTAATTAATAATTTTTATTAATAAATAAATAAGTAGCATTAATAAATTTTATTAATTAATGCTAATTATTCATTTATTAATTAATTTTTTACTGTTTTTTGTTGCCGAAAATGGACAAAATCAAAAGAATATGTTGGAGCACGGTACGAGTATAGTGGACTTTCTATACCCTGGAACCCCCCCCTCTTGAAAAATTCCTGTGTGTGCGCTACTGCCACTGTCCTGTAATATAATTTCGCGTAGGTTTCGCGCAATGACGCACACAAGGGTACGATTTGGGGGCTCATCCTCCTAAAGTCAACGGGTTTTTAATTTTTAACAGAAAGATTATATGTCTCTGTACTTTCGACTATGTTTTTTTTCTTTTCAAAACATAATATCTCCCACGCGAAAGTAGTTCTGTATACACTACTGGAATGGCTCACACACCATGTCTTTAAAATTTAAAAGCCTTGCATAAATTATACATTTTTCATTTTTTAACCCTTTAAAATTTCATCTTCATAAAACAGAACTATGGAAGATATTTAATACCGAAAGGGGGAAAAAAAGTATTAATTTTCCAAAAGACATGATGAGAATTTATTAAAACGTATTACACTACTCTATATAAGGTTAAAAATATGTATGGACAAAAAGAATTTTGTTACTGAAAAAAAAAGAGTTATGAATCGGGGTTCAGTTTTTCAATATTTGTCGGAGATATCCCTAAAAAAGTGCCCAAACTTATTCAAATACCATGACATTTAATTCAGCTAAAAATTTCACATCCAGGACTTAAATTTCGCCAAATTAATTAATTTTCGCAAGAGTTGGTAACCCTTGCGCCTTTGCATCTGTCAGACTTCCGTGACAAAATCTCTAAATCTTGGTAGGAGTGGCGGGAAGGGATGTTCAAGAGAAATGACCTTGGCACGTCTTGGGGGTCCGCGAATAGTGATACAGAGGCTCTACAACCCGCAAGTGACCGCCTCTTACTTGAGAATGGGTTGATCCTCTCCCCCCATGTCCTGGTTTGGTTAGAAAATGAAAGTAGACGAGGGAGGGGGCAGTAAATTTATGGAGAAGGGTCAAAAAGCTCTGTCCTCGCCAAATTCGCAAAATATTTTACGGTGGTAAATATCTGAGATAACGGGGATAAGCGATTTCCGTTGGCGCCCGAGAAATCTCATTTTCGTTCTGAAGTAAATATTACATTCCAGCTTCTCAATCGTATTCGCACAAGTTGTCTAAAAAAAAAGTAAAAAAGCGGGAACTGGTGTATAGCTGTGTGTGCAATGCTTTTCAAAAATAATAAAAAAATTTTTTTTTAACAGTACACATTACTTTATGATTCCAAAGGAAAAAAAACTACCACGACTTTTCTACATTCCAAATAGTTCTTATTTAAGGGGTTCACCCATGTGATGGGTTTAAAAAAAATCAAAATTTGTTTTTCATAAATTGCTTTTTTTACATGTCTAGAATACGGTGGTTAAGTGATTTTTTAAAATTCGAAGTCGTTATAAAGAAGCAAGTGTTAAAAAAACAGTTGTTCGGAGTACCTATTGTGTACAGTCGGCTTGATACCTTTGACGATATGCAAATATACGTTCATACAAGTATAGACAAGTTTGTAGAGGTTTAAAAGAAAATATCTACAGTTATTGAATATTTCGGCGAATTTTCTTTAGTCTTCGCCACCAGAGGCATCGCCGATTGAGGGTAAGTTAAAATTTTCATTGTTTTAATTGGACTTTAAACTTTAAACGCGTTTTTCTCAAAACTGTGTTTTCCAAAACTTTCCTCCATCATATCTCAAGAACGGTTTGACCGAATGACTTTAAATTTATTGGGTAGACTCAGCACATATATACACACCAAAAAAACTATGATAATTCCAAAATTCAAACTATTTTTTTAAAACAAAAACATACAAAAACCCATGAAATTCGTAACTTTTTCTTCAAAGGTCTATCAAAAATCTAATTTTTGATATTTTTTCAATTGAATTTCGTCCATTCTGTGCATTTAAACTTATAGATTAAACCGCTGTTAATTTTTTTAAATTTCAGATAAGACAATCAACCGGAATCGTGGAGGAAGTAAGCGTCCATTTTTTCGAGGCGGGTGTGTTCAGAGAGCTATAACTCACATTTTATTGGATATTTTTGGCTAAAGATTTATACATACTCTTACAATACATATAAATAAATGATAAAAAAAACTTAAAGTTCTATCTTTTTACTGGTCGTCAAAAAAATTCTCTAAATATGCTTAAAAGAAAGGCCGTTACAAGGGGGAAACCCTTTAAATCATACTGACAATGAGATCGATAACTAAAATGTATTGTGTATAAGAAAAAAGGTAATGTACAGTTTTCATTGCACTCTCGTGAGAGCTAGTATTAACACAAAACATAAAAAATTCATGCAAAATAAATTTTATGTTATTATAAACAGTACGTTTTATATAGTTTCTTAAATATTTTTTCGTATCGTTTTCGTTTCCTATGATTTTATTTTTTAAATATAACATATTCACTGATTATATCCGAATAAATTAGGTTCTCTGGCAATTCTAATTTCATGGATAAAATAAAAAGAAATCGTTCTTGAATAACTATGAAAGCTATATTGTCAGAGCTGAGATGTCTTCGTTCTGATTTAAGTTTCGAGGTTTGTCATAGATAACCAATCAGTCACATTGTGTGTTTTTCTTAAAATTCGCTTCAATCTTATAAATGACTGAATAATATTATAGTATACATATAATACATTATACAGTATAATGATATACCATATTAATTACCGTACAAAAATACAATTTATCAAAAAGTGAAAAATAAAAATTTATCAATATTATTGCTTAAAATTTAAAATTATTCAAAAAAATCTTTAAAATCTAAAAATGAATTTTTTTTAAAAAAAACCCCATTCAATTAACAGATATAAGTGATTTTAAAAAAATCACTGCAGTTGGATAGTACAGGATCAAAAAGCCTTACTCGATTGTACCCTTCAGCTAGAATTGCAGAAAATGGCCTATATTATCATATTTATTTATGCTCAAATCAATTGGTTGCTTTTCTGATATAAAAAAAAAATTCGAATTTCAATTATTCTGCCATGTTGAATAAAACTTCAACTCTTCAAATTAGAGAAAAAATTGCTGAAATATATGTTTCCTTGATTTTTTAAAGACACATCATTATAAAATAATGTGTATCCTATGATGAGAAGAATTTCTATCACTAAATTTTGAGTCTAAAAATGTATCCCGAGTCTGAATTTTTTTTTTCTTTGGTAAAAGGCAGTTCAGAAATTTCAATAAGCTCATGAATTTGATGAAAGTTAGTAGCATCTAGTAAGCATGACTTAGTCATTGTAATGCAGAATATCCGTGACTTGCTTAAGGCTTAAAGGTTCTTTCTGATTTCTTGATCAGTATATAGTTCGATCATGATAAAAAGAGCCGTTGCCCTTCCTCAATAAACGAATTCATTTTGTGACAGAAAATACTCCATTAACTGTTTCCAACTCCTGAATCAATAATCCTGCCACCTTGTGTATAAAGGGTGTTGCCGAATTCGACCGACAAATTCAGAGGGCTGATAGTAAGCAACATGGGGATGACAAATCTACATAAAACATGGGATCGCAAACCACGTTTACTGTGTGAAAATCGTGATAATAGTAGTCATCGGGAGGAGACGATGAGTCACACAAGGGGAGTTCCCAAACGAATGTGGTGATATACACCGATGGGCAAAAAAAAAATAGAGCACCAAGAAGGAGTCGTCAAAATAAAACGAAATTTTACATACGTAATGACTACTTTAATATAAGTTCTTGAGTAGAAAATAAAAGAAAAACTATAATTTATTTCAGCTAAAAAAGGCAAAAGAACGGAGGATTTAATGCCCTGTCGAACCCCCTATAGCGCGAATGCACAATGAGATACGTTCGGGCTTTAAAGCATACAAGTTCTGTATGATGTCTTGAGATATTTCGTTCCATATTTGCTGTAACCTTGCCTCTGGTTCGTTCAAACTCGTGGGATGCCAAACTTGCCGTCCCAAATGATCCCAGATATGCTCGATTGGAGACAAATATGGGATCGGGCAAGCCAAGGAAGGGTAGTAACAGTGTGGAGACAGTCTTGTGACACCCTTGCCGTGTGAGGCCGAGCATTGTCTTATTGAAAAATGGCTCCTGGGAGCCGTTGCATGGGTGGTGCAGGATCAATATGGATATGGTGCCCCGGATCAATACTAGGGGTGACTGTATATTGTAGGCAATGGCACTCCATACCATCACACCAGCTTTGGGAGCGGTGTGTCGCTGTAAAGCAAATGCAGGTTTGGGGCGTTCAAAACGGGGTCTCCACACACGAACACGATTGTCATCACTGCTGAGATTGAATCTGGATTCGTCGCTAAAGACGACTTGGTTCCATTCTGCTGCAGTTCAGGTTCGTCGTGCACGGCATCAGTTCAAACGGAGACGTCGATTGGGTGGACTTCAAGGGCAGCACTCGTAATGGGCGCCGTGATCCCAAATGTCCTTCAACCAGGTGCCTTCTTATGGTTCAAGAAGACACAGGGGCTCCTAGGGACTTGTGCCTGGATGGCGGTCGATGAAGCAGTTAGCTGTAAGCATGCATTTCTTACAATGTGGGGTCTTCTCGACGACTGTTCTGTCGAGGGCGGCCTGAGCTTGGTCATCGTGTAAGTGACATCTCTCGGATTCACTGGTCCCAACACCTCCTCACAACACAATCAGAGTGGCCTAATTGACGAACTACTCGCATAGATGACAACTCAGCTTCCATCACCCCAATGATTCTCCCCCTCTCAAACTACAACAAGTGCTCATATTGTCTTCGAAAACGGCGTAATGGCATGTCTACCTCAGCCCTTCCTTTGTAAACGATTCAGCACACACAAACAAGCTTTGGTTACCTGTTTTATACTCCACGGAGAACGATGTTAAACGCCCTCTACCGGCTATACGTAATGCGCAATCACGCTGCATTCAATCACATGTACCTTCATGCCAAGTTTCGTTACAATCCCGCAATTATTTCTTGGTGCGCTAATTTTTTGTCCATGAGTGTATATATACTGCCCGAACGCCCCAGTGGCGAAAAATACCTTGTTTTTCTACCGAATGTCCTCCTGGAGTTGTTGCAAGGAGCACCACGTACTGCACCACAGAACGTGTGGTTCATGCGCAATGGTGGAACAGCATATTTTTTTATTGCGATGTGTAACCACCTCCATGGTACATATCCTGGGAAGTGGATTGGACGCAGAGAGCCTGTTGCTTGGCCTTCACGCTCCCCGGACCACAATCCCTTCTGGTTCTTTTTCTGGAGCCGCCTGAAATCACTTGTGAAGGAGACGCCGGTGGCAACAGGGAAATATCTCATGGCACAGATTGTCGCCGGAACTTAAAACAATTCATGTGACAATCCCTTGTCGTTGCATTTCTGACATCGAGCTGTGATGCATTGTTTGAACTGTAAACATGGTTTATGTCTAAGAAATGTATTTCTTACCTCTTATTGCCTCTTGTATTGCAACTCAACATCTCACCCTTCGTAATTGTTTTTTACGAATTATTCCAACTAGACATGGTTTGCGACCCTATCTTCTACGGTGGTTTGTCGTCCCCATACTGCCTACTTTCCCGCTTCTGAATTCGTCGGTCGAATTGGGCAACATCCAGTACATAATACGTGTCTGTGTTTTCCTAAATGTGTGATTGGTTGAAAAAAAGGATTAGTTGCAATCTATAAAAGAGAACAAAGAAATTCCTTAATATTGCAAAGTAACAACCTACTGAACCGACAGTGTGACTGCAGGTTATTCTATACTGATCAAAAAGATTGTATACAAATTGGATAGCACCTGACGTGGCTGTTCTCGTAGTGGTCGATCAATCGTTAAAGTGCTACAGTGAAAGTTTTTCATTCATATGCAACTTTTTGTAACTTTCGTGTATCAGTTTAAACGTATAATCTTCCCCAATGACCAATCAGCAACGACACTCTACCGGAGGGCATTACGTCGATCGCGATCGACAGGTGGACCGCCGAGGCATTTTGGGGTGACCGCCTAAAAATTTTACCAGTTAATAATTTTTCGAAAAATTCAAGATTGGCTGAGAGTACGTAGACTAAGCCTTCTACTGACTATAACTACGAAAACTAACTTTAGATAAAAATATTTTATTTCTTTAATGTATGTATATTGAATTGTTTCATAATAAATGCATCATTTGATATAATTATATTTGGAGCTATTATTATTAAGTTTGTGAATCGCGTTTTGCTTTAAACGTGGTTTTAAAAGTGTTTTTTATTTTATTTCTGATGGTAAGTACATATTCCTTACTTCTTATAAAGTTATAATAACAACCTCTTTTCCTTACCTCATCACACCTACGACACTGGGCAGTAGAGTACACAAGAATTTTTAAAGGGAAGGAGGTCAAGGGTTGAAGGTCTATCATTCGCGTATCATACCCCAATACGCAGCCAAACATATTTTTTTGATTTTTTCGATGGTTGGGAACAAAAAAACAGCAAAAAATAAATTACTGAATAAATAATCAACATTAATAAATAAAAAAAAATTGCTAATATCAAATACTTAATTACAATTTACGTACTATATACACTCATGTCCATAAATTAAGGATAATGAAGTTTAGGCAAAGAAAGGGATAGAAGCAAAACAAATTTGACTTATTTGTAAAGTCTATTTATTAAACAAAAAGTAAAGAGCAAAAAAAGATGCTAGATGTTTGACATAATTAATAAAAATTGCGATTTTTACTCCCTGGAGCAAATTTCAAAAAAGAACCTTTTACAAAAGACAGTATAACATGGTTAGTATGATGGTTAATACGGAGTATGTCTCCCGGACGATGCAATACAGGCCTTACAACGCTTACGCATGCTGAGTATCAAATTATCAATCTGATCTTGGGGAATATTACACCACTCATCAAGCAATACCCTCCGAAGTTCCAGTAGACAGGTGGGAGGGGGTTGACGGGCTGCAATTCGTTGGCTAAGCATATCCCACACATGCTCTATTGAATTCAAGTCCGGTGAGTATGCTGGCCAATCCATACGGGTGATATCCTCCGATTGAAGGCATTCGTCTACAATCTTTGCACGGTGAGGACGGGCGTTGTCATCCATAAACAGAAATTCAGCACCCATGGCGCCCGAAACAAACGTACATGTTCTTCCAGAATGACATCCCGATAGATGCGGCCTGTCATCGTTATACTCTGAACATGCAGGTCAGTTCTGGAACCAAGAATAATTCCTCCCCAAACGAGCCATCCTGCACCACCGTAACGGTGTCGTTTAATGGTGTTCTCTTGGTGGTAACGGGTACCTGGCGCTCTCCATATAAAAGTCTGACGAGAATCAGACTGCAAACTAAACCTGGACTTGTCGGAAAACATCACACAAGACCACTGTTGCGGTGTCCACAATACATGCTCTCTACTCCAGGTTAATCGCAGGCGACAATGAGTTGCGGTAAGGGGAACACATCTGACAGGCCTACAAGCATATAGACCAATGTGCCCTAAGCGTCTGTACACGGTCTGTCTTGAAACTGTCGTACCGGTAACTGAAGAGAGCTGAAGAGACAGGTCTGATGCTGTGCTCCGTCTGTTTGTTTTGGTAGTAGCTGCCAAATACCGGTCCTCATTCAGCGTTGTATCTCGGGGGCGACCTGTGCTGTAACATCTACTCACATTACCATCATCTTGGAATCGTTGCCAAAGCCTGGAGATGACACTCTGGGCTATTCCAAGTTCCTCGGATACTTCCAGCTGGGTACGTCCACATTCCAGTCGTCCGATAATTCTACCACGTAAAAAATCATCCAAATGCTTCCTTTGTGCCATAACTATGCGGTTATTGCACTGAAAGGCTTTTAAAGCGCTTGTGAACAATTTTACTTCTTTGCCACCATTCCTTATATACCCCTCTCTTACATTGTCATCATTGTGACGTACTATCCGCGCTATCTGGTGGTTTCCTGTAATTTGCATATTCTTCTTCAAGATGTGTGTGATAATTCTACAGGTGAAATTTTTATTTTAGAGTTCAATTTCTGTGTGATTCTGAATTATCCTTAATTTATGGACATGAGTGTACATGGGACTATAATGAATCGGAAGAAAATGAAGGGTCATGAGAGGGAGGGTCCGAAACCGTGGACTCCGCCCTCGCCTTTGTGTGCATCATTGGCACTGGGTGGACCGCAACTTCTTGAAAATATCGGAAGTAGCCCGCACCCTGGAAAACTCTGCCCACCCCTGGTCTAAAGAGTACGCTTACTCTGTAACACATTGATTTTTTTTTGTATATTCATTTGTGTACCGTGAAGAATCTTTTTCCGACAAGGATATCAATTAATTATATCCCTGACTGCTTTGACAAGAGCCGGTGTTCTTACCTAACGTGGATGACTGTTTCTAGTACCGGCAATTCTGTTGATGTCAGAAAATCTTTTAACAGTTAGTTTTAATAGCCTAATGCTTAGGAATCTCAAAAACTTTTGATGCAGAAAAATATCTGTTGTACTGTTTTTCTTTTCAAGGTATTAAAGCTCTGACGGATTTAGAACAACAAGCGTGAAAGATTACAATTTTTTTGAAAAATATTACAGACGAGATCTCCAAGGATGAGGTTTACGTTTTCATTTACGTCACAGGGATATGGATCTGAATAGATCCTCCATCCCCTATCTGAAGTTTTAGTGACCTGAGATGTGGTTTGGCATGCATGGAAGATGGAATGTCATTCTGGTTGAAAGGCTGAATCCTGATTGGTCGGCGGGACTAGGCAGAGGGGAGGTGACAGCAGACGCACTCCTGAGGTTTCGGCTCTCATTTAATTTTTCGCGAGCTGACCCATCGCCGTTCGCATCTGACATGACAAGTTTTTGTTCTCGGCATCGTGCAAGTTGGTCCCATTTAAAATTTTTAATTATTTTTATTTCTTAAAATTTTTAATCTGTTTTAACTCTCCCATTAAAATTTTTCATTTTCTCGGGAATTCTCACAGCGTCAGCTGTCAGAATCTCCCTCGTACCGGTCGCTCATTTTGAGTGTACCTATCCATCACGCCCAACAGCGAACGCTGATTGGGTGCTTTGTACCTGGGTGGGCTCCGCCACTTTTTCTCCTAGCAGGCATTACGCCATTGCCCATTTAATTTTTCCCCTTATTGCTATATAGTTTTTATCTCTTTTAATTTAAGTAACTTAATTTTTATGTAAATATCCCTAAATATTCTGATGAGGAGGTACATCCCCTAAAGGGGATAGGAACTCCGTAATTTCCACACCACTTGCCACTTGCGGGAAAAAGAAGTAACTTTCGTGCTGAGAGAAATGCAGTGGCATAGGAAGCTTGTTGATTGGCTGTGACATGGGGTGAGATACCTCTCTGATTGGCTGCCCTGAGAGTTAAGTTAAAGAAATTACAGTAATAGGGGGCTTGCCTGGTGAGTGCAGCAAAAAAATAGAAAAAATAATGAACAAGCTATTAAAATTAAGAGGAAAATATAAAATTAAAAATTAAAAAAAAATTTAGATGAGATTTGAGTTAACATTCACCACCGGTGAATGTTAAGTAAGTTACGTTAAGGAGGGTTATATGAATCCAGGAGGATTCTCCTAGGTCTTTTAATGTTTTCAGTAAGATGATAATTTTGAATATTAAGTAAATTACTATTATTAATGGCAGAAAGATCATTGAAAAATTTGAATAAATTTGAATAAATTTATTAAATTGAGATTTTGAGTAAATTTTTTAAATGGCGGAAGTTCTAAATAATCATAGATATGGGAGTTTTTAGTATATCTGCCAGTTTTACAAATATTTCTGATGATAGAATTTTGTGCTACTTCAAGAATTTTAATGTTACTATTTGCTGCATAACCCCACACAGGGCAGGCATAACTGAGGATGTCGTCTGCTGCATTTGGGTCACAACAGACGATCTCGAATTTTTTTTTATCAGACCTGATGGCCCAACTAGGTAACTTTCGAAAATAATGCAACAGTTTTGAAACACTTTAAAGAAGGGTGAATAACGTTGTAACGAATAGCTATCAACTGCTATTTTGATACAGCCATTTTGGCATAAGTTTCAAATGTGGTTTCAGCACGTCTGAAAAAAAAAATGTCAGATATTTATTCAAAACCACAAATGTAACTATTTTCATCTGTAATGGCGACTTTCCAAACAGACTACCTATCAATTCGTCCATCAAAATCAGAGCTAACTTTATTTTCCCAGAGTACTAATAAACCTTGTCTAGAGATAAAAAGCCGTTGAAAGAGAATAGAAATGTCTTCACTGGATTCATTTACAGTAGAACGTCGTTTATCCGAATCAATTAGGACAGGACACCGTTCGGATACGCGATTGTTCGGATAACCGAAAACCGAATGCGATCCATGTAGTATATGAAACCTGACACTATACGAATATTCAAAATCATCACATGCGGGAAATGTGCTTGAAGAAAAAGCAAAATAGGTGCAAAATGTCGCAATTTTACCTTGATTGTGGAAAATAATTACTTATTTTTCGCTGTACCATTGTACACCTCCGTTTTTTCGCTGCAAGGTCTCTGATTCTCTTGAGCAACAGTAATTGAGTAGGGAAACAGTCTGATTGTTGTTCGTACCCCTCCATAGCTGTCTCTAACGCAGCAAACATGTCAGAATTTGATGGACCATTGATACTTTCGCTGTTGTTGTTGTCCTCGTCTTCATCCGTTTCATTGTCGACAGGGTCGGATTCTTCTTGCACGAAAGTCACAATCTCGTCATCATTTAGCATTCGAAATCCACAGTCTTCGGCATCGCATGCCATCCAGGTTTCTACATCAACAAAACTCAACAAAAGAGTACGTATACACCCCTCATTTGAAAACAAACTGACCTAATATTCCGCGCAGATATTTACCAAATCACACAACTGAAATACCCCAAATATCCCTGACCTTGGGGTTTCCCGTCACTTTTGGTCTTACACGAAACAACTGTTAATCATTGCACTGTTCGAAAACGTATCTGGACTTTGGTTCGGATATTTGACGCTTCGGATAATAAACGTTCGGATAAACGACGTTCTACTGTACTTCAAAATGAGGCAATTCAAACAACAGCGAATCTCATACGTTCGCGAAAAATGTTTCGGAAAATCCTGAAGTGTTTCGGGAAAAACATGTTCTAA
Organism: Trichonephila clavata; assembly: GCA_019973975.1. Taxonomy (NCBI): domain Eukaryota; kingdom Metazoa; phylum Arthropoda; class Arachnida; order Araneae; family Nephilidae; genus Trichonephila; species Trichonephila clavata. Next base: position 62,137 of record BMAO01029221.1, read on the forward strand.
AACCGACAAAAAGATATAAAGTCTTTCAGCATGTGTAAGTATTACTCTCTTTCAACTTGTCGCAGTAGTCATGGTAGCCTAGTGGTGAAGGTAACGGACTAGGGATTGGCGTGTCATGAGTTCGAGCCTAGTGACACTGAAGACCCGCCGTGCAGAGGAAACCGTTTCACGTCAAATCTCTCGAGGAACAAACGTCCTCCCACTGGTATGGGACGGAATTTAGGAGATTAGGGTGCCAGCTCAAATGTTGTCTTCGTCACTTGACCATGGTTCAGAATTGCGAGGCCCGTTGCCAAAAGCCATCATGCAGCTTTATAGTGTGACGTAAATATAACTCTCACTCAACATGTCGCAGAAGAGGGAGCCAACTTTTTTTTCAACTAGGAAATAACATTCTTTGACGCATTCATATAGGAATTCATATCTTCTTTACTGGTGAGTCAAGACTTAGCTCTCGGAGTGATTCTCGATACGTCTACATCTGAGAAAACATGGAGCCCACTCGGTGGAAGTAATTACTTCGAAGGAAATGAAATTAGTCAATTGAGAGTCCTCATATTGGATGGTCTTACACTACCGCATATTAATGTCATCACAGATGAATGGATATGGGATTTTCTTAATGAATAAATTGTCGGAGACTACATTTCGATGAAGGTCTCGTAGATTTCTGATGGTCTATAGCAGAGGTGGGCAGACTTTCACAGGGTACGGGTTACTTCTAAATTTTTTAAGGTATTGCGTTCCACCCGATGGCGTAGTTGTAGTGAGCTAAAAGAAGGCATACAATACAGCCGAACCTCTATTTTGCGAATTTCTCTTGTGGCCGCGGTAGCCTAGTGGCCAAGGTAACGAACTCGTGGCTGGCGTGTCATGAGTTCGAGCCCAGTGCCGCTGAAGACCCGCCGTGTAGGGAAGCGATGCACGTTAAATCTGAGGAGAGCTCAAACGTCCTCCCGTTGGTGTGGTGTGGTAGTTAGGAGAGGGGGTGCCAGATCGGGAGTCGTCCTCGTCACTTGACCATGGCTCAAAATTACAAAGCCCGTCATCAAAACCCCTCGTGTAGCTGAAAAGTGTTACACTAATATTCGCTTTCACTCAATTTGCAAATTTATCTATATAGCGAACTTTTTCCTGGAATGAAGAAAATTTTACGATTTTCTTCGAAAAATAACCTCCAAATAGAGCGAAACACATTTTCTATTGAGCAAACTTTTTTTCTGGTGGTTCGATTCTTTTTTCTCCGTATTTTTAAAATATTTCCAGATTTTCGTATGATGAAATGATTATTAGGTCTTAGTGAAGGCGGTCACCCTAAAATATCTTGGCTGTCCACCGGTCGATCGCGATCGTCTTAATGCCCACCCCGGGTCTATAGCTTTTCGACCTCAGAGAAAATTCATCAAATGATATGGCGAACGAGATCACCAGACTTAAATCTTATAAATCATGTTTCGGATTCTAAAAAAGAACCACAACTTTCAAAATACTCACTTGCGAAAGGCTGGAATTAAAGCTACAAGATATGATCAACAAATTTATTCCAGTTTGAGGACTCATTGTTTACTTTATATGAATGCATGTGGGTTGATCACACTCATTTCGTCTGACGACGCTAAAAATATCAGATGTTACATTTTGGATGTCTTTTAATCGTATATATGTCTGCAATTTTTTTCTTCTTGTTTCTATTTCAGAGTGTCACAGTGGGCTATTTCATAACGTTGAGAACGTATACAGAAAATATTTTCTCAATAAGTCAATTATTATTCAAGATTTCGTGTTACGAAACAATAATTTGAACACAAGTGGATTTATTAAAAACTTACAAAATTCGTTCATTGATCGATTGCAATTGTCGATGCGCCAATAGTCTAGTTCCGAGGTTCCCAAACTTTTTTGTCTCATAGACCCCTTGCCATGGTTTTCGGTATCGGGTAGACCCCCGCTTACCTAATATTGAATTTTTGCAAATTTATCAACTTAAATGTCCTTTTGATATATAGCTGGTACTACCACTTACTTAAAAAGAATTAAATTTCTAACTGTATTGAAATATAGCGTTTAAAATTTAAGAAGTGCAGTTAATGAATTAAATTAAAATTAAATTAATACATAAAATAGCAGAACAACAAACAAATGCTTTTAATGGGAGGGATCAATTTGGTGCTTCAATAATAAATTTTCAAAACTTAATATATCAATCTAGTCAGGTTTAACCCTAAATCTCCATTGTTAATAAATGTCCAGTTTTCATTCCCTTTATTATTTTGTTTTTGAGATTGGCAAACTTACTGAAATTCTCTCTTATTAGGAAAAGTATAATTAAAAACTTTCTCATGGTTATTCCATAATTTGTGACAAATAACAGGTATGTCTTTTTAAAGCCAAAACTGCTCAGTGGCGCAACCCCCAAGGTGCGGATTCTAAGGAACCCAAAGCCTATGTTATGTTATGGTTTTGCAATCCTTTGAACGATACAGCTTGGGGCCCAAAACCTGATTTTGCTGGGGAGAGGGCTAATATTCTCCGTTCCGCCACTGAAACTACTGATATCTGTTTCTAAACTTTATTTTATGATCTTCCTTGGGACCTATTCTGATCACTCCCTGTTGTAATATGGCATATTTTACTTCAATGTGACTGTATGAATTCATTGTTCAAACTCTGTGGTATTACTATAAAAAAATCAATCTTAAACCTAGCTTCAAAATCTGAGTAAAGAGCATTTAAATGTTGAACGTAAGTGAAAATGCCCTGACAGATTGAAAAAATTTGCGATGTCCAGTATATATATACTTCTTTAGCTTAATTATGGAAAGAAATGCTGAAATGGTCTTTGTCTTAGTAAAATTTATGCTGTCACCTAGTAACCACAAATTAACCTCACTAAATTTAGTAAACATATAAATTAAATTGCAAAATCTGGTTTCCTCAGATTAAGTTTTTTTTAAAGATTTAAGTCTCAATCTGGTTTATTTAGAACCGCTATCATAAATCCCCATTCATACCTCATGGACCCCCAAATTATTTTTTCGCTGGCGTGGACCCCTTGAAGGTAGTCATAGACCCCTGGAGGTCTATATAGACCACTTTGGGAATCACTGGTCTAGTTGATTCTCAAACTACTCCATCATTATTCTTTATTTTCTACGGCTTTTTTGCGACATGCACTATCTTGAAACCATGCTTCTTTACTTTTTAATTTGGCAATATTGCTCTAGGACTTAAAATACGGTCTTATGAGGGGAAAAAAATCAAATCTTTCGAGAAAAATCATTTGATTTTTTCAAAATATCTAGTATTCTCTCTTACTACACTTGATTCTTTAGTATATCTTTATATATAAAAATTACGTGTCACAGTGTTTGTCCGCGATGGACTCCAAAACTACTGAATCGATCAAAATATAATTTTGCATACTGTGAGTCATTTCGTCCAACTTAAAACATAGGATAGTTTTTATTTCAATTAATGATGCCATAATTTTTTTATTGCCGGAAATGTGAAGAATCCGGAAAACACATTGCCAGATTTTGCAAATAATCCCGTAAGGGCATAATCGCAAAATGTGGCAATGCTCATGTGTCTGTGGAAGCAGATATTGCAAACCAAAATGCACGAAAGTTAAGTGCCTGCGATATTCCGGGTGTGGAATCCGATTTTCGAGTTAGTTTCAAAAATAACCGTAACTTTGCCGGATAAAGCCGGTCGAGCGTATTTTAGACACACCATAACAGGGGCTTACATTAAAAGCCTTGAATCGTGAAAACTTGGACCCTGGTGTACTTCAAAATGGATAATCCGAATCTGATATCCAATCTGAGAAATAACTGTAACTTTGCCGGATAATTCAGGACGACCATTTATTACGCAAACCGTGGCAGGAGCTTACCATTAATGTCTTGGTGCGGGAAAAGTGCGTTTCTGTTGTAATTCGGGATGGTGAACGAGAGTTTGAAATCGAATTTTAAAAATTCCTGTAACTTTGCAGATAATGCCGGACGACCCTAATGCCCCTTCCAGGGACTGAACTTGCCGGCTCAGGGGCACAAAAGTAATCTCCAGTTGTATCTAGGGGCGGGAAACGATAATTTGAAATCATATTTCAGAAACTCCACTAAACTTGCCGGATATTGTCTGAATTGGGAGAAAAGGCATATGATTCGAGTCCCACGTCAGGATTTTCATTCTCTCTAGCGACTGCTGCCGCTGGGAGCATCAAAAGTCAGCTCCGTGTGCATTTCGGAGTGTGAAATGAGAATCTGAAATTGAATTTTAGGAGTTCCAATAACTCTGCCGGATAATGACCAGTCAACCGTATATTTAGACACACCGTAGCAGAGGCTTGCCTTAAAAGCCTTGGATCGTGAAAACTTGGTCCCTGGTGTATTTCAAAACGAATAATTCGAATCTGATATTCAATCTGAGAAATAACAGTAACTTTGCCGGTTAATTCAGGATGACCGTATTTTACGCAAAACCGAGGCAGGAGCTCATCCTTAAAGTCTTGGCGGGGGAAAAGTGTATTCCTGGTGTAATTTGAGATGGTTTAAGCGAGTCTGAAATCGAAATACAGAAATTCTTGTATTTTTGCCAGATAACGCCGGGGGATCGGATTATTCTCGAACAGCAGTACCAGCCAAACTTGCCGACGTGGAGACGCAAAAAGTGGGTCTTGATTGTATTTAGGAACTGCCGATCCTAATATTCTCAATCCAATTCAAGATAATCTCATATTTACGCCAAATAATGCCAGACGAAAGTATTTTGCATAAACTGTGGAAGGGGCTTGCTTTAAAATTATTGAGGAGAGAGAAATGCTTCCTGGTGTTTTTCTGGATGGGAAACAAGAATAATCTGAAATGGGATTTTGAAAATCCCCAACTTTGCCGATAATGCCGGCGACCGTAATAAATGTCCTCCTTCAGAAATGAACTTACAGGAGCAGGGCATCGAAGTGGGCACAGAGTGCTCTCGGGGTGGAACGAGAATCTGGATACGGATTTCAAAAGCTTCCGTAAATTTTCTGGATATTGCTGGAATGAGGTCAAATGGCTTTGCGTTCGAGTTCCACACACCTCCGGATTTTCATTCCCTATAGCAACTAAACTTTCAGGTGCAGCCGTGCGGAAATAAGATTGCAATAGGAAATTGCATCTTCGGCATTGTTGTCACTTTGTTAGATGGTGAAAAACTGCGCATTCCGCATCACTGCCATTGCTCTAAATAAAGATAATTGCGCAATTTTTATTTTTATTATTTATTTTTAACATTACTTTCTGCTTTGATTTTTTTTTTTTTTTTTTTTTTTTTTTTTTTATTATTTTTTTTTTTTTTAAACTGAACTTTCGCGTGTGAGATTCTTATATTAATATTTATTATATTATGTAAATACAGCGTTTTTTTTTTTTTTTTTTTTTTTTTTTTTTTTTTTTTTTTTTTTTTTTTTTTTTTTTTTTTTTTTTTTTTTTTTTTTTTTTTTTTTTTTTTTTTTTTTTTTTTTTTTTTTTTTTTTTTTTTTTTTTTTTTTTTTTTTTTTTTTTTTTTTTTTTTTTTTTTTTTTTTTTTTTTTTTTTTTTTTTTTTTTTTTTTTTTTTTTTTTTTTTTTTTTTTTTTTTTTTTTTTTTTTTTTTTTTTTTTTTTTTTTTTTTTTTTTTTTTTTTTTTTTTTTTTTTTTTTTTTTTTTTTTATTTATGTAACATACAGCAGTTCATAAACAAGAAATCGTTATACAAATAAATTCTTAAATAAATAATAATATTTAGCGTACATAATCGGCATTCAGCAGCAAATGAGTTTTCAAGTATATATTAATATTTATCTCTTAGTAGCAACATTAGAGAAATAATTGATTCAGCTTTGACTGGTTAATTTTCAAACACATGTGAGTCAATAAAGGAACATTAATTGTAGTAATTATTTTTCAAATGTGAATTTTCTCCCCGAGATTTTTAATTTACAAAATCTTTAACTTTTACATTTTTCCCATGCCAGAGTGATAAAAGTATAAATTGCTTATACTTTCTGAAATCCTATTTCAAAAATGAATAATCAATTTATTATATATTTTTTGTACTTTTCAGCTCATTATATGAATAAGAATTAATTTTGTAATTTATATGCATCCTTATTTTATATAATGAGTATTGATTTTATTAAAAAATAACTTGTTTTTAAATTTTTTAAAATTTTGATGTATTCCCGGGAATCCCGGGAACGGCAATTACTTTCCCGGGAAAAAAATTTCCTGGACATTCCCGGGAATGGAAATACCCGGAAAATCAGAAACCCTAGTTGTTGCCAGTTGATCCAACGCCTTTTAAACCAATCGGCACTATTGTTGATGAAAACAAAACCGTACATTTCAACCGAGTTTTTGATTTTTCTAGATGTATCAGGAATGTCACCACATAATCTTCGATTGGTTTCCTGGTTATTATCTGCGTAACTTATTCACCTAAATAATGCAATGGTGCACGTTTGATCATCAAAAGAATTATACCGGGAACTTCTAAAAGCAAACATTTTGACTGTAAAGTTTAAATGAAAATTCGGTTCTTCTACTACGGAATCTGTTGCCACGTATTCCACTGATACCGTCAGAATCTCTAATACCATTCAAACGGCTTCAATTCCCGATTTGTTCGGCTTTCGCGATGACCATAAATGAATCTGAAGCCCAAACAATATTCATTTGATACTAGGACTTAGAAAATCCATGTTTCTCGAATGGGCAACTAGATGTTACATCCTCACGTGTGCGGAAACCGTTGAATCTATTTGAGTTAGAAAAATACGGGTTACCGAAAAATATTGTGCACCGATCAGTGATTAGTTGTATAAAATTATTTGTTGTTATACTTTAAAATGATAAAAATAATTTTAAAAATTGCATAGAATCAACGTTATTCACCACATTCATATAATTAAATCTTCATATGCTGTTACTTAATGACTTCGTTAGTAATTCATGCATTACACTACACTCAAATAGGAGATGAATGAAATGCAAAATTAAAATAATTTGTTGTTTTACACTTTATTTCAACCCTCCAAAATTATAAACGAAGATTAATTTGACTGCATTGAATAGCTTAGGATAATATTGAACTAACGTATTAAAACAAAGCCACAGCAACGCGTGGCCGGGTCAGCTAGTCTAATATATAAAATTCTCGTGTCACTGTGTTTGTAACCGAACTCCCCCGAAAGGGCTAGGCCGATTCTTATGAAATTTTGTGCGTATATTCAGTTGGTCTGAGGATAGGACGTAAACTGTTTTTCATTCTGATATTGTAATTAGTTAAAAAGATATTAATTAAAAACCTTAAAACACCCAATTGTCTTAACCCAGCGTGTTGTTTTTCCCGCCTAGCGTCGTGAATGAACAGAGGGTGAAATTTTTCGGTACTCTCGACGTTATTTAAACAGCCATCCGATTTTTGTTTTTTAAATCAGACAAAAAATAATTACGGAATCGGAAAGATCATTTCTTTCGCCACGATAAGGTATAATTTTTTTTTTGCAAAATAATTATATTTTCTATTTTTTAAGATTTTTTTGAAAATGATTTAAAACTGATTTTTTTTTATGAAAATCCTTTTCTAAATCATTGCGTATGAATTTATTTTCGTGTTATTAAAACGATATTTTTTACTAAATAATTTCATGCGTTTTTCTTTTTAAATCAGTCATTTAAAAAAAATGCCGAAAACTTTTTTTATACGATTTTTTAAGAAATACTCAAAATTTTAACTCAACATCATTTATTAGAATTATCGTACGAAACTTTTTTTTTTAAGTTTGTAGAATAATGTTATCCAACTTCTGTGCGACAATTGAAAAAATTGCTTAAAAATTACGGATTTAAAAAAAAAATTGTGATTTTCGTAAAATACCGTTTTTGCGAGAAATAATTTAAACAGTCTTTTTTTGTACATTTTTTATTTAAAAGTACTTTGTTTTTGCAATTAATGTGTGAAACTTCAAAATTTTAACGTAAAAGTTAAGCTCTACAAAAAATGAAAGCTTTAAAAAAAATTCTCAATTGCGTCAAGGTACTCAATTGCGAAAGGTAACACTTTGCGTTAGCTTTCTGTTTGGAAGACGGGAAAGGTTGAGGTAGTTTTGAGTCTTTCGCTGCGTAGTAAAAAGGGGAATTCCCTCATAACATTGCTATTTGGGGCGAGACGGTCATTCATATAACGCATCACAACCGATAGTTTTTTTTTATTCTTAAAGATTAATTTGTTGAAGAGACCAGTGGAATATAAGAAAAATATATCATAAAAAATATAAGGAAATATTCTTAAATATGTTTTTATCACTTAGTATTATTTTCTTTTTGAATTTTATGCGGTGAATGTGTAAATAAAGGCTTTTTACCTTTTGTTGTAACTTATTTTTAATCTAACACTCAAAAACAACACAATAAAGAAATAAACAGTCGTTTCAATAGGTAACGGTAAGAATTTTTGCAAAAAATTATATTTGTGAAAAATTTAATCATGTTTTTACTCCGTTATCATTATTTTAAATAAGTTTATTTGCAATACATTTTAATGTATTGCTTTAAATAAATATTTTTTAAAAAATAAAGTAGTATTGTTTCCTGTAAATCATTAATCGAAATTTTTCAATCGTTATGTATGGATTTCTTATAATTATGATAAGTAAACCATCTGAACTAAAAAAGTTCATACTTTGCTCTTTTAAAATTAGTGATTTAATAAATTTATAAATATCAAACATCATTTATTTCGTCACGATTCGGATTTTTTCCCCTTCAAAACAATAATACTTTGCCTATTTTATGATTCCTTTTAAAATGAATAAATATCGATGCATTTAAATGAAAATAATTTTTATAAAGTTCATTGATCATTTAGAATCAGTGATTTAAAAAATAAAATGCCGAAATCTATCTTTTTTTTAAGAATTAAAAAAAAAAAATTTTTTTTTTACAAAACAATGATATTTTGCATATTTTATGATTTTTTTTCCTAAAATGAATCAATATCGGTGTCAAACATTTTAAAAAATCCACAATTTCACTTCAAAATTTAAAATAGTAGTTAGATTTCGTAAATTGAAAATGTTAAACGAGAAAGCCATGACATGCACTCACATCGTACGCGTCACACCCACACAAAAGTGCTGGTGTTAGAAAGAAAGGAGGAAACTAACATGGGGATTAAGTTATACCCTCGATAAATGCCAGTGTAACGCCGGGCCAGGCAGCTAGTTTTTTTTATATAAATCAAACTTTTCTGTTTTCAAATGCTTACACGCAATATTTAATTAGATATCGAAACTCACGGGTCACTCTAATGTGTTTGGAATTTATGTCAACTTGTTTTCTTAACAGACCTATTTTTTGCCATTAATGTCTGATTAAAACTGAAGTACTATTAGTATAATAAAAAATAAGATTTTCAAAATAATTTTAAAAGTTTTATTTTCTAGTATTTTGTTTAAAGGAGACCGATTATGTATTTGATTGCTCATGAAAAATTTTGTATACCCCATCCACATAATGTTTGCTTAAAAATAATTTTTACCACTATTACAGAACCGCTTTAATTTATAGAACTTCAGAAATTGCAAAAAGATTAAATTACCAATCTAATAACAGAGAGTCGGCCGCATGGTGTAGTTGGTTAGGCCTTGATCTTGTATGCCCAAGTTTGTGGGTTCGACCCTGGCACAAGTCGGGGGTTTTCTTGACACAAAAAACAAACAAAACAAATCGACAGCGTCCATGTCGGATGATTATGTGGCATGTTAAAGATCCCTCAAGTACCTGTTTAATTTGCGTGTTCTAGAACAATTTCGCATTGTCAGAGCTCAGGTGCTTCCCTCTGGGGTGGAAACTGGGTGTCAAAATGACATTGCAGCGCTTGGTATCTTCCTATATGGTGCCACACTAAAAAGAAATACCAGCTCCCGGGGAGTGTACTAGATTTGCAATGATAATTACCAATCCACAGCCCCATTTGAAAAAAATCTAATTACTGAAGCTATTTGTACACTTTTATGTACTAAATTTTTATGCGCAAACTTTCCATCGTATTTTAGTGAATAACTTTTCATATCTGTTAAATAATTAGCTATAGTAATCCAGTGTTTTAGACTGCGATTTCAGTGGTGTGGTCACGTCAACAAAACAATCATGATCGTGAACTCGTGGCCAAAGTCCTGGTGCCACTAAAACCTGCAGTGTAGAGAGGCTGATGCTCGTTAAATCTGTCGAGGCTCCAAGTCCTAATGTTGATGCGGTGTTGGAGTGTTGGTTGCAACTCTGAAGTCATCTTTGTCACTTGTTAAAAGTTCAAAATTAGAGATCCGTAGCCAATAGTTCTCACGTTGCTTCAGAGGGCAACATAAGTAAAAATCAAATTAATAAGAGTTGAATGGCTGGGGATTCAAATACGGGTTCCACCAAATACATCGCACATTATGGTTCAGGCTGTTTCAGATTAAACTGAAGGCTGAAATTCAATTCATGGCACGTAGTGTAGTGGAAGATATAGACTTAAATTCGGGATGATTTACGTTAGTTGTAAAGCTCTGAGGAAATCAAACTCATATAAGTCGAAATGAGAGCTCTAATTATTTTAAAAATAATTCTACAAGATTATTTCAAACTCTTTCAGCCTCAGAGATAATATAAAAATAGGCACCGGCTTCAGATAATTATATGAATCAAACAGAAAAAAATAAGATATATGAATTGAAGCTAAATTAGAAATTAGTCTATCTAAATCGATGTATTAGAAATTAAATCCGAGAAGCAATTACACAGCTATGGCTCATCCGCTTAGAAAGAGATTCAGTTCAAAAATCTATACCTCTCTTTTCGATTATATATTCTGAACTGTATTTTACTTCAGTTTTTTGCATATTTGATCCATGCATTCGAAAAAGGAACGCAGATTATCCAAAAGTAGAAAAGATACATGTGTGTTTGAGATCTTCATTAGTGCTTAATCCGATCAGTTCATCTTGAAACATGACATTTTATTTTTTCAATGTGACCATATGAATTCATTGCCTACTGTGGTGTTACCATAGTCAAAGCATTCTTAAACCTCGTTTCAAAATTTGAATAGTGGGCATTTAAATTTTGAACCTAGGATAAAAGACATTTTCCTGGCAGATTGTCTGTGTGACAAATTGAGAAACTGGGAAAAATTGGCGACATATACTCCATTTGCTTAATTCTGACAAGAAACACTAAAACAATGGTCTTTGTTTTAATAAAATTTATGCTAGTACTTTGTAACTGCAAATTAGCCTCATTTGTGTTGTTGTTTCTAATGCCACCTGTCGTTCTAATGCCAATCTGACGGTGACTTGCCACGAAATTCATCGTGGCAAGGGGCTAGGTGTACGTCTGCCGGTACTTTGAGCACCATGAAGGTGACAGTACGATTTGGCTCGGTTCTTACACGATAGATGGCGACACCACCTATCTTCACCTCCACAATTTAGGCATGGAATTGGAGGGGAGGGAAAATATTCTCCAGCCCCCTGCACCCGTAGTTTCATAATCACGGGTGCAGAGGGTGATTAAATTTTCTTTTAAATTATGAAATGATAATTGATTTCTTTTAAATTATTACTTGATTAAATTTTCTTCTAAAATTAAAGTAACGATCTTGTTTAATGAAAAGGCTCCTTTCAGACCAAAATTTTCATATTAATAAGCACCTTATCTGTGAAATTCATTCAAGAGATTCTGAGTTACGTTATTATGAATAAGTGTAGTTTCATCCCTTCATAAGTAACTGGATAAAAATTTGAAAATTGATTACTTATTTCCTATAAGTTTCTTAAGTTTGTAATACCGTACACCGCAATTAAGAATTGGCATCGTATTTAGTACTTTTAATTCTTGTAGTGCTGCCATCTGTTGTGTAATTGTATAGCTACAATCTGAGTTGACAATTATATATACTATTTTTTAAGGCACATTTTATCGAACATTTTTCAAACTTAAAACCGATTTCCTTTACAACCCTTCATGAAAATTTTCAAATTTTTTGCTAAATAATTTTTTTTTATGAAATAGTTTTTATTTGTAATTGTTAAGTGCATCTAGCTTGGGAAAGAACTGCTTCGGCTTGCAGCACCGAAATTTTAGCCTCACCTAAAGCTTTGTGGACTAAAAAGTTTTTTCCAACCATTTATCAACGGCTAAAATGTAAGAAATGTTTTACTTATTTTATGTTATACCAGATTCTTCTTACAGGTCATGGTAATTTTAAGAGTTATTTGTCTGGATTTAATTTAATTGGTAGTTATATTTGTTCTTGTGGTCAGGATGCTGAAACTGAGGAACATGTCTTGTTGTATTGTAACCTATGTTTTTTTTTTTAAAGAGAAAATTTTAAAAAGGAGTTAAAACATTTGGATATTTCCTGGCCTCCTGTCTTGTTTTTGTTGGTCAATTGTACAGAAAGCCTTAATGTCTTAAGAAATTTTGTTTTTTCAGATTTTCAAAATTTTATAGGTACTTCCCCCTTCTTTATATTTGTGTATTTTCTCCCTTTTTTATGCTTGTGTATTTCCCCTTTCCTTTTTATTTTATATTTGTATCTTATATAAATGTATTTTTAATTTTGTTTTAAATTATATAATGCTGTTATATACCACTAACATCTGTAAGCCTAATTTTATGCAATGTAGAGCATGAGGACAAATGAATTAATTAAAAGAATCCACCCAAAATTGATAATTTTTTAGTGTGGTGTAGAATACTAAAAATAATTGTATAACATGCTAGATATCACATGCGTGCCATAGATTGTGTCGATGCTTACTCTAAACCATTTAGGTCAGGACTTTAAAAATTAACAGTCCATCAGTTCATCTTCCTTGAAGTAAAAATCATTTTAATAGTGTCCTGTGTTTTGTCATTTTAATAACATCAAAATATTTTCTTTTTAATTGCACGTGCTGTAAATTATAATTCAAAATATATAATCATGCATAACTGATATCTTTTCTTAGTTTTTTTCTAATGCCTGAACGATGCTAAACTTGATATCAAAGCTTCTATGAACCCTTTTCTCTTTCTTAATCATTTTATTAAAAGTACCCTTCGTGCGCGAGCGTTGCTGCAGTTATTTATTGATCCAATAATATTTAGCTTACTGAAAACGTTCTAACTATTGGTAAGTGTGCATGACAAAGAACAATAGAATATTCTAGAATTTGTGCTAGAATAGTACTTGCTGTACATATTACACATAGAGCTCAGAAATAAAACCTATGTGAAAGGAGATTATGGAAATTGTAGGATTTACAGCAGGGTTATGACAATATTGTAAGCATTCTTTTTATCCTCTATAAAACAGATTTCAGGATAAAATAAAAAAAACTGAAAAAGGGGTTTTATGGATGAAATTTTAGTTCTATATATGAATTTAAAAAACCATTCTAAACCTAAAGACCGAAAAATTCTCCATTATTTAATTATTTAAATTGCTAACATAATCACTTTTTTAATGGATAAATGTGAAAGGAACGTAGCTCTAAAGTGTAAATCAGGAAAAACAGGAAAAGTATATTTACAGACAATGCAATGATTTCAGGAGTAAACTAAAAAAACTGTTTCCCATATAAAAGTATTTTAACAACTCATTATTTTTCTCCTGAAAAAACAAAAGAAAAATTAATTACTTTCATTCGAAAAATAAAACTTTAATTATTAATTTATTTAAATTTTAAACAACAACAGCAGAAAAAAACCTCTGAAAACTGAATAACAAAAAAGAACTTTGATGCAAAGAGTCGAGAGCTTTTTTTTTTTTGCTTAAAATACTTCTTATTGTATTTCTTAAATCTGTCGAAACTTTTCATTCCTTATGTAATGTAAAAGTATCATTATTTCAGATTCTAAACATTTCCGTGCCTTTTCTCTTTTTAAATCAATTTTAACAGTCAATCCATCAATGTCAACAATTTTGTCCCCTTAATCTTACTAAAAGCATATAATTTTCTTCAATGTTTGAATGTATTACACCTTTTTTCATCAAAAAGACAAATGAAATACTCAATGATGCTGAAAGTAACGGATTTCTCATCAATGCCAACCATAGAATTCACTGAAGCGTGACGTCAGTCAAAACACGTATTGTCATTGGTTACGACTCTTTAAACATGTTTATTTTAAAAACCAAAAATATTCTGCTTTATCTCGTTTTCTTTTTATTCGTCTATTTATTTATATTTTATTTATTCCTTTTGAGGTGTATTGCTTGAAATCTTTAAAAAATTATTTTGTAATGTATTTAGCGAACATATTATTTGTGTTTTTTAAAATTTGCGTTTAGTGAAGCATTTAATTGGCAGGTTTTAAAGCATATAATGCTTTTGAAAGAACTGATTGTATTTAATAATTCATCCATAGTGGCGCACACAGGAATTTTTCAAGGGGGGGGGTCCAGGATCGAAAGTCTACCACTCTTGTTTCACACCCCTATACACCACCAAACATATTCTTTTGATTTTGTTGGTTGTCGGGAACAAAAAACAGTAAAAAATAAATCATTGAATAAGTAATTTGCATTAATTAATAAAATTAATTATCAATAATTAATTTTATTAATTAATTAAATTAAAATTAATTACATTTTACGCACCATATACATAGGGTTATAATCAATCGGAAAAAAATCAAGGGTGATGGGTCCGGACCCGTGATCACCCCCTCCTCCTTGTATGCGCAACTGTTCATCTGCGATGTTGAAAATAGTTTGCTTTTTTTGGTAACTGAGCTTTTAAAGTATTTGTCTCAATTATCAATAAGGTTAAAAAAACCGGAACATTTTTTTCCCAATGGAGCTGCACATTGATATTTTAAACCTTTGCAGACCTAGTACATTCCCCAGGAGCTAATATCATTTCTTAGCTGCACCATACAGGTGATACCAATTACAGCAAGCAATTTTGACGCCCAGTTTCCCCCACAGAGGGAGGCACCTGAGCTCTTGACGATCCGAACCTGTACTAGGATTTAATTTTTCGAGAGCATCCAAGCCAAACAGACACTCGGGGGATCTTTTACATGCCATATAATCATACGGCATGGCCACTGAAAATACCAGAACACGATCTATTTTCATGCATTACACGGTTAAAATCATTAAATTTGCTCTTATTACGTTGATACTTTTTCATATTTGTAAATATGAAAAAATATTTCACGGTGCTACTTTTATATTGTCAAAATTCATTTTAAAAAGAGGGAGGGCGGGGCATGATTTCTTGAAGAATTCAAATTATTAAAGTACGCACTTTTCCTGAAATAATACAAATAAGTAATTGAAGTTTTCTTTTACCTTTCTTTTTTAAAATAGAAGGATTTCTCCATTAAAGAAAAAGATATTAGAATTTTCAATTCAGATATACCGTATATTCCGGCGTACAGCGTGCGCTTTTAATATAAAAATAAGATTTCTGCATCTATCTAAACACTGTTCATTTTAAAGAAATGATATGTCTTATAAACTTTCATCAATGAAATACCATAAAAATTTTGTCTCATCTCCCTCTTTTCTTGTGCTTTAGGGTTGTGATTTTTTAAGTATACCATTGTTCTCAAAAGTCTGGGATAATACTTCAAACAAATGATTTCAAAAGATAATAGCATTTCACATTTACATTTCAAGTTCCTTTGTTAAAAAAGGGGGTGCGCGTTATACGAGAATATACATACGAAATAAAAAATGCGTTTTAAAAGTGTAATACGCTTTATACGCCGGTGCGCTAATACGCTGAATATACGGTAATTAAAATATACTATTCCAGAAATTTTTTTCTTACTTATTCAGTTTAAAATAGTGGGAAAAAAATCATTTAAAAATATTTTTTTTAAATGTTTTTCAATAAAATCGTTAATTTTATTCGCATATTTGTCATTATTTGGTTTTTGATATTATTATCTAGGAAATCTAAATAATTTCATTTGATGTCTGATACTTAGTCCTATTAATGAAGAAGGGGGAAAAAAGAAACCCAATCAGTAGAAAAGCAGAATAAAAAAATGTTGATACATTTTAAAGCTATACCTGATAATTTAATAAATTTTTACCTTCTTTCATTTAATTTTCAAAAATTTTCAGAAATTTGTGTAAAAAGCTAAATTTGTAGCATTTTTTTTCCAGAATAGGCTTAAAAACGAAAGGGGAAAAAAATACATTCCCTTTGGCGAGGTCTTTCGTTTAGCAATAGATTCTGACTTGAAGGCCGAAGACCTTGCGTTTCTCAATTTGTAAATTGTTTGCGTGAAAATGAAAAAGCCGCCTGTGTTTTATCTGAATCTAATTTAGATCATCTGAAAGAGCTACATTCTTCTTTTCAAGAAGAGCGTAACTTTTTTTGTTTTATAAAATTGGAACGGTCATAAATTTTTACAAATCATGACACTTGGGTAGCATGACACAAATAGAACAGATTAAATAAAATAAGAAAAAGTAAAATAACAATAGCGAAACGTGAGAGAATGCGTGAAAATAATAAAATAATACTATTCGAAAAGCATGTCCACACCATAAATCCTCCTTTTTGTGTAGGGTGTAAAATTATAAGAAATTAAATTTATTTTAAATTTATTATGCATATCAGAGTAGAAATAGTCAATATAGCTCACAGAGATGGTCGAAATAAAGGTAATGGACTTCCATTCAATATAGTATTATGTATCGAAATTAGAAAAATTGGATCAACTTAATAATATTGATATTATATATAAAAATGAATATTATTTCCTCAAACTTTTGAACTTTACAAACTCTTGTAATTATTTTAAGTAAAGGAAGGCATAATTGCTATTTGCACGTAACATTGGTAGCATTTATAGGCATTAAAAATTTCTTTAGTCATGTTAGAGATATATCATGATGTCGAACGCAACTTTACATACGGACAACAAATAAGCAATGGCGTAACGTACACCCCGCAACTTTCACGTTGGGGGGGGGAACCAAAGCTTGAATAATGCCAAGTACATATTTAACAAATTTACAAAATATTAAAGACAAAAGAAAAAAACCTCGTTTTGCAGGGGAGCCCTAATATTCTTCGCTACACCACTGCAAATAAGCTATAAAAAAGTTATATGATTAAATTTTGATAAGAGTGAAAATTAAAAAAAAATAGCTCTTGAAAAAATAATCAACAAAAATGCGTAAAATTAGAGAATTTTCACAATAAGGTTTGAATATTTCCAAAAAAATCTTACATTCTTTATCATTTTTTATTTTGTAGTATTTCGTCTCATCCAGAATTGCGGTCGTGCTGCCATCTATGGATAAAAATAAGTACTTACTGCAAAGTATTAAAAACATTGTATAACCAAATAAATGTATTTTATTTTAGTGACTGAAAAAATATATTTATAAATTTATACGAATTTATTTGAAAAAAAAATAATAAAAGTATTTTTACATCCAGTTAAAAAAAATTAAATCAAAAATAGTTTTATTTCATTTAAGTAAAATGTGGAACTTTTACAACACACACACAAAAGACAGATATATAAATTAAATAAAAATTAAATATTTCTTGAAATTTTGGAATTAAAAAATGAATTTGGAAAATTTTTCTGTATGTATTAAAAATCTAATTCAATGGAAATAACATTACATAAATAAGAAGATAATTTCGTCTGCTTATATTATCTTATTTGAATTTCTACTTTCCTTACCCTATTCATAAGTAATCAGTGGCGTAACGTACACCCCCGCATCGCGTGGAGAAAGGGGCAAGGTTCTAGGGGGCCCAAGACCTGACTGCCGTCAAGTGCCCATCCTTTGTAAAATCCAACTTGGGGGCCCAAAATCTGACTCTGCAGGGGCCCCAAATATTCTGCGTTATGCCACTGAAAGTAATTAAATACCAGCATAAGTATTTCACTGTAACAATAGTTTTTTTTAAATACTAATTTTTAGTGTGTATTTCTAAAATTAAATATCTGTCTGTCTATCTTTCCTGAGAAATTTTTCTTAGAACATTCTATCTAAATTAAGTAATTTTTATATACTATTAATGCTTATTATTACTTAAAAGGTTTACCTTAATTTTCTGGTATTACTGATTTTTAAGAATAATTACTATCTGAAACTATATACTGTTAAGTTATTTCTGTGAATGAATCCATTTAATATATATATATATATATATATATATGATAATTGTTTTTTGATAACTTTTCAAGTATACCACTGGAGCTGATAGGAAATACTAACCAATTAAAATTCAGTAAAATCTTAAATGCAATACTATTCAAAATTGGAATGTTTATGGTTTTATTGTTTTCTGATTCTCATAGCAAAGATTAGCAGTAAAAAATCTCAATTTATGATCTGACATCAACTTTTGAAATACTTTCAAGGTCTTTGTTTTGTACTTTCTGATATATAAAGATAAAATTGTTCTCCAATATAACTTTTAATTATTAGAATGAAGGTTATATTATGTTTGTTGTTTTTGTTGTATATATATATATTTATATACTTTCTCTAACCATACAATACGTAATCAATACAGGCATGTCTACTACGTAGGGGAAAACTCTAAACTTTTAGTGTACTAGCAGATGTTAGATTTAATAAAAAATAGCTGTGATAAAAAGTATAAATAGTTAAAATGAATAATATAAGTGAGTAATGAACAAAGTTTAAATCATTTACATTTTAGTGTTAAATAAACTGATCGATTTATTACGATAAAAAGGAAATAGTATTGTGGACCACATTTTTTGAGGGTAGTTAATTTTTTTACTAAGAATATAGTGCTGCAATTCGGGAAATGGAAGTTAAGCTTACTTACTGAGAGCTTTTTGCATCGTGTTAGTCCAAATTTTCATATCAGTTTTGTAGAAACACATGTTCGTATAGTATTACTAAAAATTTGTTTCTTCTTTCTTTTTTTCTCTTGAGGCACACTTTCTTTTCAACCATAATTTTCCTTTTATAAGATTTTGTATGGTTTGCATAAAATATATCTAAAATTCGAAGAGTATTTTTTAAGAACAAAATTCGTATGCACTGCTGTTCGTATATCAATTAACCTAAGTCATATATAAAATCATTTCACATGCTGTTTAAAAAAATAAAATCAGACGATTGAGAAAAATAATTAATCTGTTTATCCCTTATTAGATAATGAGAACACATCTTGTTAATAGCGAAGCTCTGTGGATAACAGCAAAATTATTATAACACATACGTGGACCATAAAAACTCCATATACCATCAACGTGACATCAAAATAATAAAATTTAACTTATTAATTTTTTTTAATTTCAAGAAGTCGATTAATTAATCACAAAAATCAATGTTGTTAATAACTATATTTTAAAATTATTATATTGATTATAGTGTAAATACAAATGGTATAGCAATTGTTATAGATCAAATGAAACACAGAAAAGAAAAAAAAAAGGGGGGGGGGAGGGGAGAAGGTTACATTGGAAAGATTATGAATAAAAATACTAGAAAAGAAATAAGGGTCACGGAAAAGTAGATATTTGCTGCCAAGGTCAAAAGAAATTGAAAGAAGATAAGGCAGGACCTATTGAAAGTGAGCAGAAAAGGTTCATAGCAACAATCGTAAATTTTAAATGCTTTTATAACTGGTTCGCAGCTAAACCGGTTCCGACTACCTTTTGATCCTTAGACATAACCAGGTGCTGAAGAAGAAAGGGTGGAAGTATCCTGTCCAAAATCTATTTAGGTTCCCTTCGACCCATAAATTGTTAAGTATTGGAAAGTTACTTTCCTTAAGATTGTCCTCGTTCGATGAACTCATTTTTCAGTCAGAAAAATTGGCCAAAATTGATAAAATTTAGTAAATATTCCGATTCATCAATTTTCTCAAATTGGTATTTGTAAACTGAATTGGATGAATTTTGTTTTACATATATCCATTTAATACCACGCTTAATTAGTATAAAATAATTATTTACTAGTATTATAATGTATGAAGTATATATTTTATAATATACTATTAAAACTTTTATGTTTGAATTACTCTCCTATTTCCCCCCATTCTACTCTTGTATATATATATATATATATATATACAGTAGCGCACACAAAAATTTTTCAAGGGGGGAGGTCCATGGTCGAAAGTCCCCCAACTCGTATCATACATCAAGACAACACCAATTGATTCTTCTATTTTGTTAACAAAAAACAGTAAAAAATGAATTATTGAATGAATAATTAGCATTAATTAATAAAAAAAAATTGTTAATTACAAGTACTTAATAAAATTTTTACATTATATATCAATCGAAAATAAAACTCAAGGGCTTTGGGGGGGGTGTCCGGACCTCCAGGACACCTCCTTGTGTGCGCCACTGTATATATATATAATGTATATCAGTGGCGCACACAAGAGGAGGAGAGGTCCCCGGGTTCGGACACCCCGGGACGTTCCCCCCCCCATTGCCCTTGGTTTTTTTCTATTGATTATAATTCTGTATATACAATACGCAAAATTTATGAAGTATTTCTTCAAATTAATTTTATTAATTAATGCTAATTATTTATTCAATAGTTAATTTTTAGTGTTTTTCTATTCCCGAAAATCAGCAAAATCAAAAGAACATGTTTGGCGGTGTATTGGAGCATGATACGAGGATGGTGGACTTTCGAACCTACACCCCCTCCCCCTTCCTCCCTTGAAAAATTCTTTCGTGTGCCATTGATATTATATATATATGTATGAAATCATTAGTCCTATACTAAATTACCATAAGTCTAATTTAAAGCTAACTATCAATAAAATATAACAAGGCAGTATAGGTCAAGGTTAAATGGCCTCGGTATTATAATAGCAAATATTAATGTCTTAAAAACTAAGGAACATATATAAAATATTATGTATATTTACAAAATGATATAAGCCGAAAATATAATAAAAATAAGATATTGAAAATATGATTAAAGACTTACGAAAAGATTTTATTACTGTTTGTATAGATAAATTTCCTGGTAATTATGTCATTATTTGTAAATTTTATCATGGCCTTATGTCTTTACAGAGATTTTTCAAAAACAATAATTCTTTTCATAACTTCGAGCTGTATGGTAGAAAAATTAATAATCATATTTTTGCTTTCTGTAAAAAAATTAGGTAAACATTTACCACAGAAGTTATATTTATCATGTAGTCCAAATTTTAATAAAACAATCCTTTTAAGTTTCGAAATGTTACTAATAGCAATAAAACTTTTTAACATTATATAGGTAAATTATTACATTCTATCTAATAAAATTAATATAAATAATTTTACAGTTATGACTGTTATTAAAAATATTGCAGAACTCATAAATCTCTTAAAATATCAAAAAACTTGCTTCATACAATGTTATGATTTGGAAGATGTATATTTAACCCAATCTCAGTATTAATAATATTATTTAGTAGACTAAACACACACATTATAGAAAAGATAAAGGGGAAAAAAATATTTTCCTAAGAAATGCATCCTGAGTTTAATTGTTACATACTAGTATTAGGTTAAAACAGCTTCGAATTTGTTACTGTAGATTGATGAGCAAATGATACCTTTAAAATAAATCAATATAAATCTCGCAATAATGTTTTTTGTAGTTTTAATTAGTCACATAAAAAGTTTTACAGCCAGATGAATCGAGTTTCAACGATGAGGAAAAAAATGTTTTACTTGGACTCCCTCCGTCCCCACACAAATCTTATATACAAATCTTTATACCCTATTTTCTAAAAATAAACGTTAAAAATTTTTTTTAATAATTTAGATATCTTTATATTTAATTGATTGTTTTATTACCACCGCATATGAAAATATCACGAAAGCTAGTGAGGAGCAACCTCATAATTTTGAACTAAGATTAAACGTCGAGGGAGCCGGCACCCTGTTTTCAAACTTTCACATCATGGCAACGTGTTGACTAAGTCTCCACTGATTTAGCATGCATTAGTCTCTCTATACAACGGCCTATGCTCGACCCCACGATAGAAAACGCCAGCCGCGAACCCTCGAAAACGATCTCGTAGTTACTACGGTTTCGTGTCATATGAACTTCTGCCAAAAAAAACCCAAATCAAACATGTTCATTCAATGAATTCGAGCTCTATTACTGTAAAGAGTCTTCTAAAAGAGTCAATAAGCCTAATATGGAACTTTTTACGAGTCCCACTTAAATCACAGAGTTCAATTTTATTCCATTTTCTTTTATTCTCTTAAAAAATAATAAACATTATTTAAATTTAGAACAAATTTTAATATTAATTATTTATATAATTATTATTTTTAGGAAAATGTGTAATTATATTGAGGTAGCATATCCCAAAGGCGTACATTGACTACTTTTATGGAGGCAGAAGGAGATATATTTTAAAAAGACGTAGACGAGAACGTTCAGAGGCGGTATCTTTATGCTAAAAATTAAAATTCTTTTAGTCTATGTTAGAGAGAGGGCCGCAACTCCTGAAAATCTTACCTTTGTATATATCACTGCTGTATCTGGTCTTCACTATACAATGCTGTTTTTACCAGAAAAAGCAGTAAATTATAATACATAACACTTTTGTTTCAATAAGTTTGTTTCGATAACTCGTTGCAATTTGATTCTTAGCGGGGGAGGAGGCATTTAAAAAATGACTCATTTAGAGCGTAAATCATCTATTTATCAGTAATAAAGCCAATTATAAACACAATTTTGAAAGGTTTTTTTGGCTCCAAAAATGCTGTAATAACCTCCTCCCCCTTGTCTACCCTGAGACCCGGCTAAAGGTGTGGGAGGAAGTGAAGGATGATTCGACATGATAATTTCCAATTATTTTATTTAGCACTTTAATCAACTCAAAAACAATTCAGTGCAACACAATATATAGGATGTTTCCGATTAGACAATAGAGGGAGCCCCTTTGTACTAATCAATCTTCTACCTTAATATTGCTTTACACGGTAGATATGTAACTAATTGCCCCTTAAACCTCTTTAATACTTTAAATAGCAAGCGTATTATAAAGGTGACTAATACCTGAACTGCAGGCAGCCTTCTAATTTATTAAGGCTTAATCTTTCAATTTCTTTATACATATCACCTTCTTGTCTTTATTCTCTCACACAGACTTTCTAACCTTCCGTATTTCTTCTCATACCTCACTTTTCTTCTTAAGAGAAGGTTGATATTTTTCATGGCCCCAAAGATTTCAAAGAGGGTTAGTGAAAGGGCGCGTACAGATCCGTCACAATGTGAAGTAATTGATACTGCTATAAATATGCTCATCACCTAAAAATTTTGTCAGTTGATTCGAAAGAAAATTCTAATTTTCAAAAAATTGATTTCCCATCTTGGATGATGCAGCCCATTTAGTAGATCTTTCTGATATTTCAGATTTACAGTATCAAGAAAGAAACTCGCAGAAATGTAAAACGGTGCTTCAATCAAGCCGTTATTTAGTATGAAAAGAGTGAGGGCATGTGACTTTGTGAAGAAACCGAAATTAAATATCCAAATGCAACCATATGTGCAACAGAACTCTATTGTTACCATTTTCATCTTCATATCTAACTGAAAGTGGAATTAGGGTCCAATCTGCTGCTAAAAAGAATAAATATGCTGCATATGACAAAGCGAGGAGACTTGAGACTAAAATTCACTAAATTGAAACCCGACTAAAATCTCTTTGCAACAAACATCAAGCACAAGGATAGCAAATCTTTTTATTTCTATTTCAGATTTCCATTGTAAGTTTTGAAAATTTGCTTACTGTAATATAATTTCCATTTATCAATTAAGCTATATATATATACATATATGTATATAGGGGACATATATACGAATTTTTAAAAGGTTTATATGGGGGCATAGAGATAAAAAGTTCGAGAAACACTGTATTAGACAGATGTGTAGCCACAATCATCAAGTAGTGATGATTACGAACTCGTGGTTAGTATTGTTTCAATCCAATCGTCCTCCTTCCACTAAAAACTATCGTGTAAAAGAGCTGATACATGTAAGATTTGCCAGGGATCAAAGTCCTCGTATTAATTTGGAGTATGTGAGAGTGGGGTTCTATACTTCAGATCACTGGACCATGGTTCAATATTATGAGATCTGTTGTTAAGCCCCCATACTACTTTTAAACAAGGCATTAACAAACAATAAATCAATTGGATGTTTAGTATAATTTTAGCTATTATGTCATTTATAATTGAACCTTTATTTTAGTTGTAAATAGCATGCATTATAATCATATGAAGTTTAAAGTTTGTTTGTTTAAAAAAAAAAAACTTGTTTCAGGTTATTAGGTTCTGTTATATGCCTATTTTGTGAAGGGAAACTCAAAGGAAGGCTTTTCTGTCAGCAAAATAAAAGCAATAGGCAAATAATGTAATAAATTTAGTTCATTCTAAGAACTTAATAATGTTTTTCTGAAGTAATACAATTAGCAAAATGCCTGACGAGGTACAACAGTGATTCCCAAAGTGGTTCATATCGACCCCCAGGGGTCTATGACGATCTGCAAGGGGTCCACGTCAAAGAAAAAGTAATTTGGGGGGGGGGGGGTCTATGAGATGTAAATGGGGGTCTATGATTGTAGCTCTCATTAAACGAAATCATTATTTTAATTTTAAAAGAAAATTTAATTAAGTGGAAACCAGATTTTATCTATTGAATAGATTTATTTACTAATTTTGATGAGGTCAATTTGTAGTTACAAAATGACAGCATAATTTTTATTAAAACAAGGACCATGTCAGCAATGTTGGCTTTGAAAGACATACATCACAAACTATGGAATATCGTGGAAAATTTTGAATTACTTTTCCCTAGTGACAAGGAGTTTCAGCGTGGTTACCAATTTCCAAAACAAAAAAGAAAGGAAGGAAAATAAGGGCTGGACACTACTAACCGAGGGAATTTAGGGTTAAACCTGACGATTGATTCCAAATGATAAAAAAATTGCTATAGAAGCGCCAGATTTATTCTTTCTATTAAAAGCATTTGTTTGTTGCTCAGTTTTTTTATACATAAATTAAATTTTAATTTAAATAAATGTTTTTCTTAAGTTTTAAGCATTATACTTCACTTCAGTTGGAAATTTAAATCTTTTAAAGTTAGTAGCTTTAAATCCAGCTGTCAAAAAGACATTTAAGTTGGTAAATTCTTAGAAATTCAATATTAGGTTAGCAGGGTCTACCCCAAACTGAAAAACATTGCAAAGGGTCTATGAGACAAAATAGTTTGGGAGTCTCTGAGCTACACTTTGCTACAATATGCAAAAGATTCGTATTTTGAAATGGGAGGGATGCATTGACGAGTTTTCTGAATCAATACTTTTAACAAAATCCCTGACGAATTGCACATTGCTGAAAGGAATAAAAGAATTATATTTTGAGCGAGGGGAGGGCTTATTTCCCGTCACCCTCTACTTGAGCGCCACTGATTGAGGGCACACATGTCGGAGTATGCAAAAAGTGGCCTCCGATCGTTTGGGGGCAGATTTGGGGATGCGTGGGAACTGAAAGGAAGTACGAGACGGGGGAGCTGGAAAGCGATATGTGAGACAGAGCCATAAAAAGTAGCCCCCACTAGGTTGAGAGAAAAAGGGGCGTATTTATGATTCTCTCTCTCTCTCTCTTCCATCCCGTCCAACTTTTATGCCTCTGCTTCATGGAACTCTGTGAATGCGTGGTTCTGGAACTATGTTCTGGGGAGGGTTTGGAGCCAAAACGTTCAATTGTACGTTCGAAGCAGAGCATAGTTACTCTAAGTCATACTTTGTTGAAATTCATATATAGAAGATATTTTAGTAGTTGAACTCATAGCTGAATGCGGGACATTTTTCTGGTAGAAAACAAAATATGCAATCTACGTGTCTTAAAGTTAATATCTTGAATATAAGGCTTTTTTTAGAAAACAAATTCAAGCTTAAACTTTTCGGAAATTTTTTTTATTCCTTAACAATCAGGACAATTTATTTTTTGCTTGTTTTTGTTTCTATTTTACTGGAATTTATTTTTCTTACATAGAAGTGAAAGGAGCAATAATGGGATCAATTAATTACGTAATGAAGAACTTTAATGTGGAAAATTTGGAAGAATGTTCTTTAAAAAAATATTATTTTTATTATATCCTTGAGAGATTCTTTTTTTTATTAAATTATATAAGATTTTTTTTCCTGGATAAGACAGAGCACAAAATTATGCCACCCAAATAATAACCAGTTGTTTTTTAATTGCAGTATGAAAATTTGGACTAAATTATTTATTCCATTTATTTGTGTTCTTTATATACAGACGTTTTTCATTCTTTACTTAAATTTAATAAATGACTTAGGTATTTTCTTTTTTTTTTAAACATTACAATTTTTAATGAAACGAAGAATTTTTTTATTTGCAGGAAAAAAAAATAACACTACAGAGGATACAAAAATAATTTTTAAAAGTGTATTTACTATGTAATGTTTTTTTTTTAAAGATAATAATAAATTTATCATAAAAGTTTTTTTTTAAAACAAGTGGCATAAAAATACTTAACTCTATTCTATGTTTATTTGGTTGTTTGTTATACTCGTATTTTAAAAATAATTAAGTCATAGAATAGATTTTTCAAATTATTATTTTATTAATTTTATTTTGGCTTGTCCGATACAAGTAAAAATTCCAGGAAATATCTGTGTTTTTTTTTAAATTCAATTCCGCCCGTGTAATAGAATATAAAATCCTATAATTCCATGGACGGTGAACATCGTGCTCATGAGGTGTTTTTATTTCTATTCAATAAACAGAAGAACTTATTAATGAAAATTCTAATTTTTCCTTTAACTCTTGGATTACATATAACAATGAAGCTATGTGTGTGACAGCTTACTTTTCAAATCTATTTTTTACTCGGTAAATTATATTCAATACGAGAATATCTACACATTCTTTTCTTCTTTACAATTGCTGTTTCTGTATTCTTATATTTATTACTGTATTCTTCTCCATCAAGCATTCGCTATGTTAAGAGTTGAATAACATTTTGTCTATGCGCATTGTTTGTTACATATACATCGTACATTGGTTCCCTCAGGAATCGTCTGTTTTGCATTTCACTTCAATATCAAAATCGAAGCTTGGAAGAAGGAAGAAGAAACAAAAGTAAAGAAAATACAACTCAAAGAAGAGGATTTCCACCCAACCACTCCACACTTCTTATACTATAAACCCTAAGTAAATACGAGAATAAATTAAATATAAATATTAAACAATTAAATAGAGTCATATGGCTATTTTAATTTAGGATTTCTTCTAGCGGCCATTTTGAATTCACAAGCATAGTATTAACCCTAAGGAAATTCTACATTTTTCTTAAAATCTAGACCAGTGTATGGATTTGAATGTAACAAAGGGCATCTGAAAGAGTACAAAATAATTAAGGTTTCTATAGAATTAGAATACTTTCTAATTTTTCCTCCTCTACTTTCGAAATATTTCTTAAAGATCTGAAACCCGCTAATGTTAAATTTAACAAGCAAAAACACCTTTTCAAAAATTGATCAAAGATGCAATTCCTAAAAACCCATTATTATATTTTGCTCTTCTTGTGTGGGTGAATGCATTTTATTGCATTCAAATCGATTTACTAGTCTGGGTTACAGGAGGAAAGTAGATTCTTTCCCATTAGTATAATATAAAAGTTTAGAAATTCAAAATGGCTGATGTAAAAGAATTACTTTTTCTGTTCGTGTTGTAATAAAAAAACCCAGAGTGGGTCATCACAGAAAAGAATAGTGCGGAATAAACAAAACAAAAAAAAAGGAATAAAAAACAAGAAAAATGAAAAGTTATTCTATTAAACTATCCTCACAATTGTTACAGATATTTCTGGAATAATCCAATAAAAAGTTATTCCTAACAAAAAAATTAAATTTTCGATCATCATTATCTCTTAATTTAAATTATTATCCATCTGAAACTTGCTGCTTTTGTGTTGAGAATAATAAAAAAATAATTTTAATAATTTTTTTTTATAATATTTTTTCAAACTAATTGCTTCATATTTATTGTATTAAATTGAGCTTTGAACAAGGGTTTTGTGTAAAAGAGATAATTTCATTAAAAATTAGGCAATTTGTGGAAATAAATTTTAAAATATAGTGAAATGGAACAGGATTAAGCTTTGTTCTAAGTGGATGCTTAGAAAATTAGTATTTTCATCAAAGAAATTAGTTTTAATCTAAACATTAGTTCGAAATACATTTAACAATATTCTTCCGACAATATTGTTTCATCAATGCATCTCTCTCTTTCTCTCTAATCACAGAATATCAAATAAATAGATTTCATTTATTCAATTCCTACTCTCTCTATTAGCTCACTCTCTCTATATTTATCTTGTCAAATTTTCAATCGTTAATAAAATATATTTTAAAGCACTCAATTGAGCTGAAATTTTATGTACAAGCTTATTTTGGATGACAATACAGTAATTTAACTATAATTAATAAAAATTAATTAATTAAAACTAATTATTCAAATAATTACAAGTACAGACACGTTGGCATAATTTTTGGCGACTTGTGTCAAAACTTGAAAAGGTTTTTTTTCTCACATTTTAAAGTGCTCATTTGAGCTAAAATTTTCTATTTACTTTTGTTTTCGGTAACAATAGGATAATTTAATTATAAATAATTAAAATTATTGACTGAAATCAATTTTTTAAAGAATCACAGATACAGCCACTTTGGCTTCATTTTTAGAGACTTGGGTCAAAACTTTAAATGATTTTTTCCCTCACGTTTCAAAGCATTCAGTTGAACTGAAATTTTATATACACGATTGTTTTGGATGACAATACGATACTTTAATGATAATTAAAAAAATTAATTGCTACTTAATGTTGTGATTCTGTCATATGTATATACATATTTATATTAATTGTAACTATTTCATAAAAAGTAACTAAAATAATTTATTTTTTTTGTTGATCTAAGTAGGAATTGACTTAATTTTTTTTTCCTTGTTAAGATAAAAATCCATGCCCAGATGTTTGATTTTATACTTAAGATCATTGTCTGCTTCTTCCCGAACCCTCTTACACTCGTGACAGAAAGAGTTAAGAATTTACTGAAAAGAGTTCAAATAAATTTTATCAATAATTCTTTTTAAAAGAAAAGTTGAATAATTTGCTGAAAAGAGTTTTGAGAAAATAAAAATTCAAATTAAACGTTTCGCGAAAAGAATCTAAAAAATTTGATCCTAAGAATTTTTCGAATAGAGCTAATCAAGAATCTGTTGAAAAGAGAGTTTTAAAAAGAATGAAAAATTAATCATTTCCTGAAAAGAATCTATAAGATCTAATCGTAGGTATTTTTCGAATAAAGCTGATTTAGAATTTGTTGAAAAGAGAGGAAGAGTTTAAAAAGGCTTAAAACTGAACACTCTACAAAAAGAGAGAGCCTAAAAAATTTAATCTTAGGAATATTTCGAGAAGAAATTTAAGTAAGATAATATCACACTAAAGAATTTTTTGAAAAGACCTGAAAAGAATCCGAAATGAAAACTTTCCATAAAGGAATTTAGAAAGAACTGGAATTCAAAATATGTAGCAAAAATTTGAAGCACATCAAATATTTTTCAAAGCTGGCATTTTTTACAGCGGTATTTTTTTTAATGCTTCGAGTATAATTAGAAGCAAAAGGAAATGAAGTACAGGCTTTATGAAAAGAAAATTATTGCCTTTTTTGAGTTCCTTCTCACTTTAGTTACAAAAGAAACAATTTTGATAGAGTTTAAGTGGGATTAATATTATTTGTGTCTGACGTAGAGAGTTTTTGTTTGTTTGTTATTTTATAGTGGAGAATAAAGTATATTTTTGGCAGGAGCAGTTTTGATTGTTATTAATGGCATCACTGAGGAGAAAAATGGAGGCGAGAAGGCCTTACAAACACTGAACACACAGTCGAATAAAAGAAATATACACTCGAAATAAATTCTTTTCTAAATAGTTTTGTCTTACATTTCACTGCGATGAAAAGTGCATTCTATGAAATATATTTTATGGAAACATAGTATTATATCTTTTTGTGGAATGTGTTCTTTTTTTGCGTATTTTTAAAAATATATTTTAGGAGCTATTTGGATTAGTTTGTTCACAATGCTTCTTCAAAAAGCTCATAGTCTATTTCAGAGCTTATTTGAACTTATCATTTTAGTAAAACTCCAATTACATTCAGGGACGTCTTAAGACTTCTAGAGGCCCTGGCCCCTACACAAAAGTAGGTCCTGGGGCCCTACACAGATGTAGGTCCTACCCATTGTGACAGATCTATACGCATCTTTATACTAATACTCTTGGGAATTCTTTGGGGCTATCAAAAATAATCAATCTTCTCCTAAGAAGAAGGCGTGCTATGCAAATTAAGTTTATTAAAAATAGTTCTAGTTCGCGAGTTAAAAGTGTTAGTGAGTTAGCAAGTGAAGAAGGTTAGATAGTAGGAAGTTTGAAGGTGAGTTAACTAAAAGTGACAAGGGTGAAGAATAACGTAAAAGGTTAGAAAGGCATTGTGAGAGATTAAAGAGAAGAAGTTGATATTGATCAATTAAACCTTAATTGATTAGAAGACTGCCTACAGTTCAGGTAATGTCTCCTTCACATGTTATATTTGATATTTAAATTATTAAAGAGGTTAAGCGGCCATTAGTACCATACCTACCGTGTAAAGTAATATTGAGGTAGAAGAACTATTATTATAAAGTGGTAAATATATGTATTCTCCCAAAACGCGACTCTCGTCCCCTCCCTCTGTTGACTGATTGGAACATCTTATTTATAGTGTTGCATTGAATTGTGTTTGAGTCGATTAAAGTGCTAAATAAAATAATTGGAAATTATCATGTCGAATATAATCCTTCTCTTCCTTTCACACCTTTAGGCTGGGTCACAGGGTAGACGGGAAGGAGGGTTATTACACCATGACCCTTAAAAGTAGACAATAAATGACATACGTTGTCAAAAGCTCGAAAAATAATGACCCGAAACAAATAAAAGTGCATGACTTATAATCGCACAAACTGGCTCGACCGACAGCCACCTTTTAACTCAAGAATGTCCAACCTTTTTGGGAAGAGTGCCACTATTTGATAAAAATAATAATTATGCGTGCCACTTCAAACTTTTCCAACAAACAAATAAGGTAAATTGAAAAAATGTTACTTATAAGCTTATTAGGGGATTTTTAAGCAAATAGCACATTTTTTTAAATGCAAATCTATGTGGTCGAAATTTAAAAATAATATAATAAATAAGACGAAGTACAAACTTAGGTTTCATTGTTGATAAACTTTTTATAACTTCAATCAATAGGATAGGTATAAAATAAAAACGTGTAACTTGAATCATTTAAATAAAATAATTATTCAACGCTCAGCATCTACTCAATGTGGCTTTTAAATTACTTCTTTCTATACTAGGATTAGCTCTTACAGATGCTAACAAAATTAGGTTATTGTAGGTGAGTGATAGTTAGTTTTGGGTGATATTTATTCTATTATGGTCATTGCAGAAAAAAAAATATTCACAAGCATATTTTGACCTAAATTTTGAGGTTTTTGGTCTGAGACAATCCAATTTCAATAAAATTGTAAAAAATAATTATTTGTTACCTTTTTTTAAAATTTTTAAAAAAATTTCTCTAAATTCCAGTGTACTATTCTTACAACTCCATCATGCCACACTGTGGCACGCATGCCACTGGTTGACCACCTCTGTTTTAACTAAATGAGTAATGGTGATGTATTGTGATAGGCGTCCGAAATTCCCAGTTTTTCGAAGAATACAACCGAAATTAACATTTGACTGTTGAAATTATCCGAATTCGTGTTCTAATTAAGGCTGAGTTGAGAAAGAGACGAGACCCCCATTGTGGCCGAGACCCTGGAACCGGGCCCCAGATGGCTCTTGCCTTAAGACATACATACCTGCTTACATTGTAGTACATATTATTCATATTTAGTATTGCTTTAAGTATTGAGGTATCGGATTACTTGTGATAACTTTTTTTTAAAAATTGGAGACATGGGGATTTTTTGTGATTTTTAGACTTGTTTAGTACATTTTAAGAAAAATATGCTAAAATTAAGAAGAAGAAAAGCAATTACTAAAATGGGTAAAAATTTACAAAAAAATAACATAAACGTGGCCCATTTTGTACCTAAAGTTTATGAACAAATTTTCAATTTTTCAACTCTGACGTGTTGTTATGTTATTCATTTTTGAAATCACCTTCAGGATGAGAGATACTTTGATTTTTACAAAAACTAGAGCACTTTATCTTAGTTATTATATGAAATTACTTTAAAAAACAGTGATTACATTCACATAAGGGACTGTAAATTTTATAATAAAACAGTGATTGATAAATGTGAAGGTTAAAACACTTTTAGTATTATACAGAACATACACAAAAAATGTCATTTGATTATTTTCAAAACTTTTTTAGCAATCTCTGTCCCCGTTTGAACATTTTCAAAAAAAACACATTTTGAGTAAAACGCGTTTTAAAATATGACATCTTAAAGTAATGGCATCTGCTTTTACTTAGTTTCTGTTCTAGTGAACGGAAAATAATTAACTTGGTATTTTTGTAAAGTTAATAAAACGGCCTATAAAATAAATCATAAAAAAAATTTGTCAATTTTTGGCAGAATTTGCTATTTTAGGGTAGTCAGATACCTTAACTTGCTCTAGATTAGAGCTTCCGAACGGGGTTCAGGTGGATTTCTTGGAGGGAAAAAACATAAGTAGCCCAAATTATTTTGAGAATAATGAATTCAGATTCAAAGAAAATTCCAGGAAAAATGTTATGCGACACTGAAAAACTCTTATTAAAAAATATTTGTTGTTAATGGTAGAAAATTATTTACACTATTTTTTTCCCACTCCCTCCTCCTCCTCCAATTATTTTTATTAATTTCTTGGGTTTCTTAAAAACTATTTTCTCTAGAAAACAGTACTTTTTTTCTTTCGTGAAATATTTTTTTAGGGGAATACAATCTACATCAATTTAGAATATAATGCAAAACAATATTTAAGTAAACATTAATGTGTTGTAACAGCACAATTACACAATAATATGCTTGTTTGTATTTACCCATGCATAACCCATATAAACCCATTTTTTCATACTATCCTGTTCCATTATAATCGATTAAGAGACCATCTTCGTCAATGATATTCAGAAAATAAAAACTGTAATCGTTCGAAGTAATACGCAAAAACAAATGTAATTTCAGAATGCAAGAATTTTTACGACACGTTGCATTTTAAACTCATAAAAACTTGGATTTTTATGCCATCTTTATCGCTAGCATAATCTTCCGTGAAACAATCTTCCTTCGGAAACACCCTTACTCTTCACTTTCGAGGTATATCGATTTTTAGAGATGGAGTCTAAGCCCGAAATAACCAAAGCCCCTGAGAAGAGAAGGTTCGGGCCATGTGACGATATAATCCCAGAGATTAGGTAGATAATTCTATTAATACTTCACCATGTACACTCAATTCCGGGCGCTCGAAAATTGGTACATAAAGTACCTGTACATCTTGTTACATCTTCATCCACCTTTTCATTAATACTATAGTATCACGTTACTCTAACGTTATGTCAGGTACGTTAAATTAACGTTAAACTAGATCAGGGATCTTGGAACTGCAGGCTTAAGGTTGTGTTCGTTCTAATATTTGAGAAAAGGTTCCACATCTGAAGTAGTTTTTCACGTAAAAAATTGCTTTAATATCAATATTATGTTTTGTCTTCTCCAAGGCAATAGATCAGAACTACTATGTTGATTATTAGTAACGTGACCAGACGTCGCGTTTTGAACGGGACTGTCCCTTTTTATAATTATGAGTCCCGGTGTCCCCGAAATGAACTCTGGGACGCAAAATTGTCCCGTTTTCGGAAACCGCGTGAAGTTGTTCGGAAAGCTGTATTGAAACTTGAAGGTCAGACTATATCGGCAGTTGAAGCTGCAAAAGAAATCAATCAACTAAAAGACAATTTGAATCAGAAACAGACCAATCAGTCTCTTCCATTTACGGTCCGTCAATTAATGGTGAAATCAAAAGATAATGGTACTTATATAGATGAAGAGTTTGTGAAAAGGACGGCTACAGTGAGTGAGTGAGTGAATATTAACGTCCCATTGTTCAGCTACACGAGGGCTTTTGGGGACGGTCCGCGTAATTTTGAACCATGGTCAAGTGACGTGGACGACACCTGAGCTCGCAACCCCTCTCCTAACTACCACACCACACCAACGGGAGGACGTTTGAGCTCTCGACAGATTTTACGTGCATCGCTCCCCTACACGGCGGGTCTTCAGTGGTACTGGGATCGAACTCATGACACGCTAGCCACGATCCGATGCCTAGACCACTTGGCTACCGCGGCCACAGGACGGCTACAGAATTTTATAAATTAAGCCGTAAATATCTGGAGCAGTGAACTTGCTTTCTTACCAAAGTAATGGAGATATTTTATTGGGCAGATTTAAAAAAGGTCCCCGCATGGGAAGACGTTCAAAAATCTCTGGATGTATTAATTGAAAAGGAGTATATTGACTGTAATAAAGATACAGAAGTTTTTGACGAATTTTCATTAATTTCTAACTACATTACATCGCAAAAAGTAACCGAATAAAAATGATCTAAATGTTTCCAAGGAAACTCGTTGGGTGGAAGTATTCAAACACTTTCACGCCAACAATCTACAGCATGAAAACTTTTCTATTTTATTTGAATATATTTTATGTTTGCCTGCTACAAATGGGGGCTCCAGTAGAAAGAGTATTTTCTATGATGAACAAATTGTGGACATCTGAGAAAACACAGCTACTAATTTTAGTTCTAAAGGTGATATTGATAATTAAGGTGAATATAAAAAAACGTTCCAGGAGTTTCATTCTTACTTAAAATCTTCACCAGCTATATTAAAGCAAATTGTTCCTCTGATAAATATAACTAAACATAGGGCATATTTTTTAATTCGTAACTTAAAAGTTACGAATTAAACTAACTTTTTTTGAATAAATAACTTTAAAAAAGTGTTTTTTTTTCATTGTATACCTGTTAATTGACCTAAACAAAGTAATGTCCCGTTTTGAGTCAAAGAATAAATGGTACCGTTAGTTATTAGTCAACAAGAGGGTTTATTACTTCAGCTGTATAAATAAATTCAGCTCATCAAGTAATCATTTTTTCAATGTAGTTTATATTACGATTGACACCTGCTTTCACCACTAATGAACTTAATTTTAAAAGCATCTGTATTATACCAATGAAAAATTTCTTATTAATATTTTTTATTTTATTGAAGTATTTTTTTTAATTGCATGGCTCCTTGGTGGATAAAATGAGCTAAATTCTTGTGACGTCATAATCACATGATAAAATGACAATCACGTTATCCCAGCCAATTAGTTCATAAACATGTGACGTCATAATCAAACTATAAATGCAATCACATGTTTCCAGTTCAAGCGCCTCTTTGTTGTTAAGGTTTTATTTTGCGAAAACTTCCTTTTAAGAAATACATATTTGCCAAACAACAATAACGTACATAAGTAAATAAAATGCACGAGGTTTAAAAGTACACATACAGTATATATATATTTCTTTTAATTTTGAAAAACTTTTTGAGGAATTTTAACTTTGGAACAGCTTTATCCAATTTTCAAATTTGAAATTTTATCTAAATTTTACAATTAGACTATTAGTACACTGTCTCCCGATATCTTGTTTAAATTTTCAATCGTTAATAAAATACATTTTAAAGCGCTCAATTGAGCTGAAATTTTATGCATACGAATTATTTGGATGACAATACGGTAATTTAATTATATTTAATAAAAATTAATTGATTAAAACTTATTATTCAATGAATTACAAATACAGCCACGTTGGCATCATTTTTGGCGACTTGTGTCAAAACTTTAAAAGGTCCCCCCCCCCTCACGTTTTAAAGCAATCAGTTGAACTAAAATTTTATATACATGATTGCTTTACATGGCAATACGATACTTTAAGGCGATATGGTACCATCTTCACAATTTTTTTTATTTTTAATATTTGATATTTGGTTTTAATTGTATTTCATAAAGGTTAATATTTAATAATAATTCCATACAAAATTTTTTTAATTTGTTGCAAAATGTTTGTAAAATTTAATTTTTTTAAGCTTTTTTAAGCATTTTTTAAATCTTTAAGGCTTTTTTTAAATATATTTCTTTTCTTTCAAATTTTTTTTTCCAAGTACCTTATAATATACTACATAAAAATGTGCATGGGTTTTTTTCTGCTGATGCTCTTTAATTTTTTATTAATTTTTTTATAGTTAACCTTCAAAAAATTCCCAGAAAAACATTAATTTTGATTTTGAAATTTTTTACATTAAGTACTAAAATGTTAGAGCGAATTTCACGCACAGTTTTACAAAACATACATTTCAGAACATGTATAAAAAATTTCAAGCCATACTTCAATTATCAAAAAAGCCTTAGGGTTTTGAATAACAGTATATGTACAAAAATTCAACATGGAGAAAAATGAGTTTGAAGTTTTCATTCCATGAATAGCATGATATAATATTCATCGAATAGTCTGAAACTTTTATGAAATGTTAATTAGCTTATTTAAAACTACTACCCATAAAAAATTGCACAAATGTTGAACATTTAAACAGTATACTGCCATAATGAATATAAAGAAAAAAACGAATGAAAGATCAATATTTTATTAAACTTTATCTTAATAATTATAAAAAAAATAAATACACACACTTCAGAGCTAATTCCATGCTCAGAGCTAATGCACAACATGTACAAAAGATGTTTATGCCTTTATTTTTTATTTCCATGATTTTAAAAGCCTTCTCATGTCAAATATTGTATACGAATAAAAGCAAAATCAAATAGCAATTTATAGGTAAAATACATCAAAATCTAAGAACTGTATATGTGCATTTGTTTAAATAAATATCTTAAAATATTTTAATAATAAAAGTGTTGAATCTCGCACACATGGGATATATATATATCACCAAAAACAAATATATAAAAATGGAAAAGTTTTTCTATTCTTGCGAATTAGATTTTTAATTATTTGAGTTATCAAAATGATATTTAGTATTTGTGCTTTGGGAGAATCCGTTTTGAAGTTTTAATTTCATTCATAATAATATCATAAAAAGCACGCACAACTTTTAAATTTTGATGAAATTCATTTGATCTTCCAGTAAATAATTCACAAACTAGAATTTTTCCATGAAATGTACAATTCTTTCTTAAAATGATTTATTACTGCATGTATAATGTCAATCTCATTGATGCGCATTAGAAAAATAATTAATTCATTTTTTATCAGGCTCTTTTCTAGCAGATAATCTGAAATGTAGGCGTGGTAGTTGCTGTTTAGCATCAAACATTGCTCCATTACTTAATGAAAAATGCAGGTAAAGCTTTGAAATTTTGCAGGCACATTTATAAAAATTCGGGGTATCAAATAAGCCAATAAAATTTTTTTCGGCAGTTTAATAATTTTTAGGGTACCATATTGCCTTAATAACAAAAACTAATTGCCACTTAATATTGTGATTCTGCCATATGTATATAATTATGTATATAATTATGTATAATAATATATGTATGTATATATTGATATTATAATTGTAATTATTTAATAAAAAGTAACTAAAATAAAAATTTTCTTTGTAACTAAAATATTTTCCATATTTTTACTTCTAGTCAGTAATACAGAACCGGTTTTCTACTTTATGAGGCAAAACTGAAAATGACGTATTCAGGTACATAAATCTTTTAAGTTTTAAAGATAAAATAGTATAATTAATGCAAAAAATTTATTAACTGAATTGAAAAAAATTATTGAACTTAAATGATAATTTATTAACAGCATATTACTATTTTTATTAAATTCTTTTTTTAAACCACGTGATACATTTAAGTTTGTCCAAAACCAATAGCTTTTGTTTAATGAGTCACAATAAAAGGAATGCTAATTTATGTGCCGTTGTATTAATTACTGATATTATTTTGAAGAAATTGCAGGTTTATTTAGATTATAAAAGCTTTTGTAAAAAAATTAAGCAAGAACTAATATATTATGTTAAAAACTTATGAAGTTGAAATAAGGTTCACACTGAAACTCACGTGTAGCTTTTATTTCATAAATTTTTTTTCAAATTCCTGTTATGTTTTCGTATAATAAACGCTACACGATCTGCATTATTCTTAAGACCAAAAGGTTGAAAAAACTGGGGAAAAAACCCAGTTTGGTTGCTACGGAAACATATACATACTCCATTATTTCCGAAAAAATCGCTAGATGGAAAAGTTTGTATTCGGAATTATTATTAATTCTTTGGTTCAAAAGTTAGACAAAATAATTCCAAACGATACGCAGAAGATTCGTGGGAAAAAAAAAAAAAAAAAAACAGTTGCAGACGATTTGAACAAGAAAATAAATCTTAAAATTTATTAAAGCATATTTTCAATAAAAATTGCTTTTTTAAAGTAAAATTTCTGGAAATTACATTCAATTCGATTAATTTCTTTTTTAAAATTGAAACAACATTAAGCATATTTATTGATTCGAAATCATTTAATATTCAGTTTGAATTCTTCCTCTTTCGACATTTCATAGGCTCTCTCTGTTGGCGCATACATACATACATACATATATCGAAGGTCACTTAAATTATAGTCAAGAACATAGGGGTAGACCATGACATTTGCACAATTCCAAGTACTTTTTTTCAAAGTTGGAGCCATTTTAGTGGATTTTTATGTCAAAATGTGTCTTTTCTCCCAAAACAACAATATATACCAAAATGGAATTTTATTGTAATCAAGAAAAATATTTCCTTACTATCTAAAAATGAAAATCTTTTATAGTTATTCGGTTTAGTGCGTTATTTTCAAAGATTGTGACATAAACTTGATTTATATTTCGATTGTTTTCTTACTGTGTGTAGTTCCAAAATGCCTAAAAGTTTTACCTAATTTGTATTCCTGTCTTTCCTATTTTGGCAAGCATAAATGCTTCTAGCCGAAGATTTGAACAGTAGACTAAACTTTAGTTTACTTCGAGAAAATATTAAAGATAATTGCTTTTATTATCATTAAATGTTAGTTTTCTAAGCCTTTTGTCTTTTAATACCGGAATATAAATTAAAAAGTTGATTAATTATTCTTTTAAATGGGGCTGTGGATTGTTAATTACCATTGCAGACCTAGTACATTCCCCGGGAGCGGGTATCACTTTTTAGTGTGGCACTGTATAGGCGGAACCAATTGCCATAATGTAATTTTGACACCCAGTTTCCTCCCCAGAGAGCTCTGACGATGGAAACCTGTACTAGGATTTAATTTTGCCGAGAGCACCCAAGTCAAACAGACACTCTAGGGATTTTTAACATGCCGCATAATCATACGACATGGACGCCGTTGAAATATATATTTCCCCTATCTAATTTGTTTTTTCTAAATTGGGTCCTATTTCCTTTTGCTACTCGAATATTACCTTAGCAAGTACAATTTCCATGTTTTTAATATTCATCTTTTTCTGCTTACTGCGCAGTCTTTTACGCATTTGGCCAATGACTTGCACGAGCGCTTGAGATTTGATTACTTCATTGTAAACATTTTCAAAGTCAAGAAGTTGTCAGAAAAGTTCGTTGACCGTTTATTATCACCTTACAACATGAGTAAGCAGTTAGATAAGTAAATAGTAAGAATGAAGGTTTTACCTCTTTTTTAAAGGAAGTGATTCTAGAGATTCGTTAATATATAAGAGCTATGAAGGTAATTACCTTTGGTCAGAGGAAATGACTTTTGCTTATCAGTCAAGGGCAAGATATATTTCTGTTAAATAACTCGACTCTCTTTAAAAGATATAATTTTTTCCTTCCCTCCTTTACTTTTCATACAAAAAGAATTAATTTATTCATGCTACAAACATATTGCATTCGGATGTTTGCGTAAACGAAAGGAAAGATAATGCGATATAGTGTTTACAACAACAGAATAAGTCGAGGAAGAGACGTGTGTTACAGAGATATAACATCTGATTAGTTTGTAATAAAACAAAGAGAGAGAGAGAGAGAAAAAAACTGTCAACAACTTTAAAATTCTGATTCTATCGAGAACGGTCAATACCCTTTATTTAAAATTTTCAGAAAAATTTATATATTTGATTCTAATAATTTCTGCTTCTTTTTTTCTTATTTCGTTCGCCCATGGCAATCTGACGGAAAATTGATTTGTTTCGTCTGATTAATATGTCATTGAAACCGGCGACGTTATAAGACATGGCAACATATCTCCCATTATTAAATCTTGGAAGACAGATTCCTAATTTCCTTTAAGGCCGTCATGAGCTTAGGGAAAGGTGCTGCATATTAAAATCAATGGCTTTATTCTCAAGGAATGAATTGAAACGCTGGGCTTCATATGTGTGATCCAAAATTGTGAATTCCATCTTTTGGATTGTTCAACAACTGATGTAAATGACATCAAATTAAAGCATGTTTTTTTATTCCTATAATATTTATTTCTAAAATACAGCTTTCTTTCGGAAAACATACGCAATCTAGAATTAGTTGTAAACAAGAACTAATGCCTGGAAAATTAATTTTAAAAAGCTCCTCTTTTCAAATTTAACTAAATAATTCACAAACTGTGACCGCTTGTGAGAGGTAATACGAAAGTAAACCTCAACCTTTTGAGGTTAAGGTATCCGACTACGTTCGGAATCGTGATTTTGAAAAAGCGTACAAACGATTTTTTTTTTAATATTTAGTGTCACTTATAGCAGTGCTTCTCAAAGTTACAATATTACGACCTAATCTTCAATCATAATTTTCATCGCGCCCCCCCCATACAATAAGAATGTATTTAATTCAATAATACTATACTTTGGCGCTAAAGCTACAATACGACTTTCTGTTAAGTACCACCGGCGTATATAAACGTCTCGCTCAGCCAAAGCATTAATAGCCGGACGTATATATAAGTCTTTCCGAAGTAAGATCTTTTCTGTGCACTGCTATCCATAAAATTATTCTGAAGTCTTTGGAATGCAATACAAGGACCTTGATAGTGTGTCTGTGAAGGATTTATTTATTTCAGAAGATTTGCTTGTTTATTCCTTTTCTCCCCCCCCCATACATCACATAAGTGCACCTACGTGGGAAGGGTGGCACCGGGGACCAAATTGTGTAACTTTTTATCTGCAAGGAATTAATTATAAACTACACAAATTATCATGATAAGTGCTCATTTTTGTAAATAGTTTTATATATGACGAGTCTATGGAGTCATTGGCAATTATTAATGTATTATTAATGCACTACACACACACACACACACACACACACACTGATACATTTATAAGTGTATTATATCAGAGTAAATGTGTATTTTATTTTTTATTATGGAATGCATTTTTTCTCTACTTTTAGTAAATTAATAGTTTTTTGAATAACCCTTTGTTTCCGACTTTTCAATATACTCGCGCCCCCCTCGTTGAGTTATCACGCCCGCCTAGGGGGGCGCGCCCCACAGTTTGAGAAACGCTGACGTATAGAATTATTTTAAGAATATTATTACAATAAAAAATATTCAAATGCAGTTTTTTCTTAAAAATTGACCATAGAATTATCTATCTTCAAAACATTCTCTCTTTATGAAAAATACTTCCATAATAGTAATATTTTGCCTATATATATGTATATAGAACAGACCTCTATACAGAGCCTGAACTAGGATTTTTGAAATATATAAAATAGATATAGATTTATCTAAATTTTAATACACCAGAGTGGACAAGTTTTTAAAAAAAACCTCGATTATTATTTTAATTAGTTCTAACTTTGAAAATAATGTGAATTTTTCAGAAATCCTAGTTCAGGCTCTCCGGAGAATTTTTAGTTATATATAAACAAAATATTATTATATTAAGAAATAGTTTTCATGAAAGGAGAATATTTTGAAAATATGTAATTCTATGTTAAATTTTTGCCAAAATATTGCTTTTACATAATTTTTATTGTAATAATATTCTTAAAGCAATTTTATACGTGTATTCAAATCTAAGTGACATTAAATATTTAAAAAAAAATATTCGTTCGTACGCTTTTACAAAATAACTGCTCCGAACGTATAGTCGGATACCTTAATAGAACATTTTATTTTGGAGATGGAAATATTAAAATATTCTGTAAGCTTCTCAATTAACTATGTAATTTTCAAAGTCAGAAATTTATATCCTAAATCTCTTTCTCTCTCTCTCTCTCTCTCTCTCTCTAAATCGTAGAACTTCAGTGTTGCGTTGCAGTTACATTGATGATTCGTTGTTATTTCTCTTCGAAAAGTAAAACAAATTATAATAACCAATCTCTCTTTCTCTATTATGTCCAGAACACAATTGTTTACTGAATTAGAAATAACAACTTATTCTACTCTTTACATATTTAGGTAAACAATTTTTCAGCCAAATAAAAAACAAAATCTTAACTCATGCAGTAAATGAAAATAATGTAAACGGAAAATTTATCAGAAGAAAAAGCTTCTTATAAAA
Source organism: Trichonephila clavata (assembly GCA_019973975.1). Taxonomy (NCBI): domain Eukaryota; kingdom Metazoa; phylum Arthropoda; class Arachnida; order Araneae; family Nephilidae; genus Trichonephila; species Trichonephila clavata. The sequence continues at coordinate 104,793 of BMAO01029221.1, forward strand.
ATAATTCAAAAATAAATAATCAATAAAAGTATAATCACCAATTTTATTGCTTTAGCAAAAAAGAATTAGAAATGTGGTTGTGACGGGCTTCATAAATTTTATTACGACGCGTCAAATCAATTCTCTTTTCATGCAATTATTTGCACACAGATACACATAAAATATAATTTGTATGCAATTTTATATTTCATTGCTTCAATATCAACTAACTTCGAACTGAATATCCAAGAACTTGACTACTAGGACTCCACGTGGCAAGAGATTGCAAAAGAGTTTCACTCACTCAGCGGAATAAAACTGCTACAGTGCTATAAAGAAAATAAGAAAGTATAAAGTTCCAATACGAAACAAAGAAATTCCAGTTATTATAACTTGAAAAAATATCTTTGGTGTTTTCAAAAGATGCAATTTTTCTTTAGATGATGTGTGAAAATTAACCATAAAAATTCCACATAAGATACCCCGTTGCTGTGGTGTGGAAGTTAGGGGAGAAGGCAGTTCAAGTGTCGTCATCATCACTTGATCATGGTTCAAAATTACGAGGTCCGTTGCCAATAGCTCTTGTGCAGCTTTATAAAACGATTTTACACATAAGATCATCTCAACTTTTGACATAAGCAATGACTAGAATTTACCGCGCATTTTTAACGCAAAATTAAGATCGAAATTTACGGGTGTGCGTTATATGGCAGGTATACAAAGGGTTGCTTCAATAATAATAATAATAATAATAATAATGAAATGATTTATACATAACATATCTGTGGGCTTTTTTACACAAACCTCCTCTATCCAGAAGACTCAAATATTGTGTCCCTTCGACATTTCCTGAATCGAAAAATAGATTTTTTTATTTACAACAAATATATATCTGCAATCGGATCATTCGAATTTTATATTATGCATGCAATATCACGCTATGTTCATTAAAACTTGATACTCTTCTACATATAAATATCACCGCTATCAGCAACGATCTTCATTCGTTCTCGCCAGATGACCAGCCCATTTAAGTCTCTGTAATTTGACAAATTTTACAATATCGGGTTGTTTGTAAATTTTGTAGAGTTCTAAATTAGATCTTCTTCTCCATGATTCATTCACTTGGATCCCACCAAAAATGGCCCGCCGTGTAGGGGAGCGATGCACGTTAAATCTGTTGAGAGCTCAAACGTCCTCCCGTTGGTGTGGTGTGGTAGTTAGGAGAGGGAGGTGCCAGCTCAGGTGTCGTCGGTGTAACTTGACAATGGTTCAAAATTACGCGGTCCGTCTCCAAAAGCCCTCGTGTAGCCGAACACTGCGACGTTAATATTCACTCACTCACCCACCAAAAATGCACAGCGTAAGATCTTTCTCTCGAAAATTCCCAAAGCTTCCTTATCACAAAAAGTTAATGGTCAAGTCTCAGGTGTATAAGTTAGGACAGATCTTTAGACTTAAGTAACGAAGCAATTTAGTTCTTAATTTGAGAAAACTGGATTTTTAATAACGCTTCAAGTCATGAAAATATCTATTTGCAGAAATGATTCTTTTATAAATTTCTGGGGCCAGCTCATTTTTATTCTTTTTCTCAGTTCTCAAATAAGTAACATTGTTAACTTTTTCAAATTTATAATTGTTAATTTCTATGCAACTAAGTTTTAAGTCGGACTTTAAACAAGGTAAATATTTAATTTTATTCTCGTTTCTCTTAAAGACCTCTCTTTATGTGAATTTTTTTCCAAATATTCATAAAGAGATAATCATACAATCAATATTTATATCATACAATCCTGTATGATAAAAACTTAATGAAATCACCTAAAACACCTTAATGAAGATTACTCATAATGAATTTTATGAAGATAGAATAAAAATTAGCAAAATTAGTATTTTCTTAAGATTACCTAAAGATTGCTAGCATCATTTTTTTCCTCTTGAATAATCATAAAGATACCATAAAACTGTTGATGAAAAAATATGTGCAAGTAAATAACACCGGTAAAAAAAACGAGTTTTTAAAACAATGATTTTCTTTCAAATTTCACACATTGCGGGACATAACTTTTTAACACCTTAAATTTTAAAGTGAAAGGTAGCGTTGAGTGTCAAACTGAATTCATTCAATAATTTAATTTTACGAGGGCATAGTTTAATTTGCTGGTTTCAGTATTCAACTGCTTCACGTTGTAAACAATTGGAAGTATGACTAAAATTTAATTCTGTAAATAATTAGTTTCAATTAATTAGTTTTTATTAATTATAATTAAACTATATCGTAATGTCATCCAAAACAATCCTGTACGAACAATTTCCGCTCAACTGAGAGTTTTAAAATATGAGAAAATTTTTTTTTTTAAGTTTCGACCCAGACCATTGGCGTAGCTAGTGCTGAGTGGGCCCCGTACCAAAATTCCTTCGGGGCCCTTTTTGTGGGTGCGGTGGCCTAGTTGTCAAGGTAATGGACTCGGGGCCGACGTGTCATGAGTTCGAGCCTAGTGCCGTTGAAGAGCCGCCGTGTAGGGGGGCGATGCACGTTAAATCTGTCGAGAGCTCAAACGTTTTCCCATTGGTGTGGTGTGGTGTGGTAGTAAGGAGAGGGAAGTGCCAGCTTAGGTGTCGTCCTCGTCAATTAACCATGGTTCAAAATTGCGGGGTCCGTCGCCAAAAGCCTCGAGTAGCTAAACAGTGCGACGTTAATATTCACGCAATTACTCACTCGGGACCCTTTTTTAGATGTGAGAATCCTGTTAGAGGGATTATAGCAGTGGCGTAAAGGATAACATTTGGGCACCACCCCCTGCAAAATCTAGTTTGGGCCCCAAAATTGGATTTTACGAAGGGATTTTACGCTTGGTGGCAGTCAGGCTTTGGGCCCCTTAGAACATTGCCTGAGATGCGAGGGGTTGTACGCTACGCCACTGGACTATACGTACACAAGTTAAGATCAGTGTAGCTTGGGGGGGGGGTCCCGTATCATTGATACAGCGGTAGCTACGCCCCTGACCCAGACATAGTTACAATGTGAGTAGATGAAACCCGTTAAAAAGGAAATGCGCATTTGCAAGTTTACCTTTTAATGTAGTGCCTCCCAGCCTTCTTATTGCCGCGCACCGGTAAACGTTTGATAATTTTAAGGTGGCCTACGCTGAGGGGGAACGTTAACTGTTTATATTTGAGATTGTTTTGGTTTCAATAATTTTAATTTAGTTGTACTTATGGGAATTCACCCATGTGACGGCCTGTTTTTAAGCATTTTTAGAGAATTTTATTTTGACGACCAGTAAAAAGATAGAACTTTAAGTTTTTTCTATCATTTATTTATATGTATTTTAAGAGTATGTATATAAATGTTTAGCCAAAAATATCCAATAGAACGTGAATTATAGCGTTCTGAACACACCTACCTCGAAAAAAAGGGACGCTCACTTCCTCCAAGATTCCGGCTGATTGGCTTATCTGAAATCATAAAAACTAACGGCGTTTGAATCTATAGGCTTAAATGCACAGAATGGACTATACTAAATTGAAGATATCAAACATTGGATTTTTGGTAGACCTCTGAAGAAAAAGTTTCGAATTTCATGGGTTTTTTTTGTAATGTTTTTATTATAAAAAATAGAAATATTTTGAATTTTGGAATGATCGTATCCATTTGGTGCGTATATATGGTCTGAATCTATCCTATAAATTTGAAGTCATTCGGTCAAACCGTTTTTGAAATATGATGGAGGAAATTTTGAAAAACTCAGTTTTGAGAAAAACGCGTTGAAAGTTTCAAGTCCGATTAAAACAATGAAAATCTTAACTTACCCTCAATCGGCGATGCCTGGTGGCGAAGACTAAAACAAATTCGACGAAATATTCAATAGCTATAGATATTTCCTTTTAAACCTCAACAAACTTGTTTATACTTTTATGAACATATATTTGCATAGAAGACTCAATATGAAGCCGAATGTAAACAATAGGCACTCCAACTCAGCGCTCCGAACAGCTGCTCTTCTAACACTTGCTTCTTTATAACGACTTCGAGTCTCAAAAAAAAAATCTGCTTACCAAAGTATTCTAGAAAAAGTAAGGAAGCAATTTATGAAAAAAAAGAAAAAAAAAAAATTTTTTTTGATTTTTTGAATTTATTACATGGTTGAACCCCTTTAAATATGCCTTCAGAATAAAATACAGTTACACCACGTCATTTCTTTAATCCTCTTAAGAAATCTTTGGTCTATCGATTCGAGTTTATTCACAACCAACCTGCTGTAGAAGAAACCTTGATTATTTAAATTAGGTCGGCTATATACAGTCTAGGTTTTCAAGCTAGAGGGGGAGAAAGTGAGGAGATAGGATAAATTGTACTGATCAGGTATTGTATCCTTTTATAGCGTATTTCAAATATTTCATAGGTGAAAGAATTTGTGACGACTGGTCACTAAAGTTAAATTATTGCTCAGATAATTAAAATAGTAGATTTGATCCTGAAATAAGAGCAGGACCGCTTTTCCGCTTAGGCACACAAGGCAAACGCCTAAGGCGCAAAAAATTTGGGGCTAAAAAAAAGTTGGAGGGTGAAAAAAGGGAAACAAATTAAAATTACAGTGAACGTACCACCGCTTAGCGAAAAGTGAGAGAAACATTTCTACCCTTACGAGAGTAAAGACCGAAATGGTAAATGAAAAACTTCACAGTTTGATGTGCACTCAAAACGACATTACTACGGAAATTAATTACAATGATGTTATTAATGAATTTGCAATGATCAAAGCTTGAAAAGAACCGTTGTTGTACCAGTACCAGTACAATGACTCAACAAAGAATAAGGAAGTCTAAAAGTAAAAGTTGGTAAAGCAATAAGCTATGAAAAAGATGATAATTAACAAGTTTTAAACAGTTCACACAACAACGTATACTTTATACCAGTGATTCCCAAAGTGGTCTATGACGACCTCCAAGGGGTCTACGTCAGCCAAAAATTAATTTGGGGGTCCATGAGGTGTAAGTGGGGGTCTATGACAGAGGCTTTTATTAAACTAGACTGTGAATTTAATTAAAAAAAATTTATAATCAAGTGGAAACAAAATTTTACCTTTTTTAACAGATTTATTTACTAAATTTAATGAGGTTAGTTTGCATTTACAAGTTGACAACATAAATTTTATTAAAGCAAGAACCATTTCAGCTCCCCCCCCCCGAGTTAAGCTAAAGAATTATAGTACTGGAGGTCCTGAATTTTCTAAATTTGTCCCAAATAATCTGCCAGAACGTTTTAACCTACGTTCAGCATTTAAATGCCTTTTATTCAGATTTTGAAACCAGGTTTGTGAATGCTTTGACTTTTTCATTACCACAATAGGCAATGAATTCATATGGTCATATTGAAAAAAAAAATATCACATTACAATAGGAACTGATCGTAATAAGCACTAACGAAGATCTTTCAGTTTAGAAACGGATGTCAGCAATTTTGGCTTTAAAAAGTCAAGCCTGTTATTTGACCCGACTTATGGAATACCGTGAGGAAGTTTTTCGTTGCTTTTCTTTGTGTAAAAGAGTTTCAGCGCGGTTACCAATCTCCAACACACACACGCACACACACACACGCACACACAAACTGGACACTAAAAGAGGAAATTTAAGGTTAAATCAGACAAGATTGATACCATATGTTGAAAATTTTTATATTGTAGTGCTAGAGATTCATCCCTCCCATTTAAATCATTTGTTTGTTGTTTAGTTAGTTTATTTAACAATTTTATTTATTAATTAACTTTTAATTTAATTAATTAACATTTGCTTTTTAAATTTTAACACTATACTTCATTACAGTTAGAAAAATTTAGTTCTTTAAAAGTAGGAGTAGTAGTACCAGCTATCAAAGAGACATTTAAATTGATGAATTTGCAAAGATTCAATATTAATTAAGCAGGGGTCTACCCCAAACTGAAAAACATGGCAAGGGGTCTGAGACAAAAAGGGCAACATGAGACAAAAAAGTTTGGGGACCTCTGCTTTATATTGTAATTGCAAATGATTTCATTAATTTGCTTCTCTAATTTACAAAAGGGTGAGTGAGTGGTCCGAGATTTCGTAGGGTAAGAAATGAACATGTGTTGCCAAACCATGCCACTATCCTTTCCCTACGGTTTCCAGTCTAGGACATGGTAGGTGGTGGATAATGGAAACTCTCCAAACATGCAAAAACAAAAAAAGGGAAAAGATTAAGAGAACTGAGGGAAAATCCCTCCCGAACCAAAACTGGCAAGGTAAGAGCTGAAGGAGGGGTGCTCTGAAAATAGGTGGGGGGAGGGCAATTTGAAGTGCCTAGGGCACGGGGAGGTTATAAACGGCCCTGAATAAAGGGTCGATATTTAAAGTCTTCTCATAATTCGTACATCTCGTTATTAATCCACATATTTCATAGATTGAGAACATCTCTTCTCGCAGAAATTACTTGAACTGTGTTGTTAAATTGTGTGATCAATAAATAGATGGATTACTTGATACAGCTAGTCCTCCTTCCCTTCCTCCCTCAGCTCTAGGCGGGAATGAGAGAACATCTCATTCCTTATAAAATGAATATAAAGCGATTTCCATGGAAAGTCGCACAAATTCCAGAGAAATACTCAGCAGAAAATAAAACAGAAATAATTTTATGTTCCTTGGTCGCCTCGGTACCATTTAATCCACTAACTGGTACCGGTCCGCTGACGAATGTTGGGGACCACTGTTTTTCTGGGTTAAAATTAAAAATGTGTTTTATACATTGTATTTACTCCTTTTTTTAGTGAAATAAAGTCTTAATATGTGCAATATTTTGTAATGTTATTCCTGTCTAACTATGCATAATTTATAAATGAACTTATAACGTGCATAAATAAGTATTGTATACACATATATGATCTATTATCCTCTGGGAAATAAGAACTTATTCTTTCTTTATATGAAGGATACTAGTACTCTCTATAACAGGTTTTAAAAATGTCGTTGAGGTTTTTTTGTTTTTGTTTGTTTGTTTGTTAAGTAAATCGATAACCGACACACAATTTTGTACTTTTTTAAGATTGAAAAAAGAAACACACATTCAAGGTAATCGCATTATTAAAGAAAATAATGTTCTGGAAATAACTACCCATCTTCCCTTTCTGTTAAAAAATGAACTCGTCTGCTTTGACTGGTATTAAAGTTCAAGGTTTCTCTTCTAAAGAACATGCCATAGTTCTGCGTTTAATATTGACAAAAGAAAAAATTTTTCCCTCGTAGTTTAAAATTGCAATATTTATCTAATGCTGTTTTTTCTTTCATTTTTCAATGTATAATTTTTTTAAAAAAAAATATGAATTTCGCTTTGGATGGAGAAAATTAATAAGTAGAAAGAAAAAAAATATTTTTTAGCATAAATAAAATAAAATTTATAAACAGTCGACTCTCAATAAAACTTCGAATTATCAAGAGGGCGGGAAAAAAATCCCACAAAATACACGAAGAGGATTTTTTTTCTAAAACATTTAAATTTTTGAAACTGTGTAATAAAACAACAATTGTACATATGCATAAAATTATTTTAAAATATTTTTTAAAAAGTACATATTATGCAGACTGAATATTATACAGAAGTTAAAAGTCCTGTATTAAAAGGAAACATTTATGTGTTAAAAACAATTATTAAAAAAATTTATACTGTACATAATTAATCTTTTTCGACAAAAAAATCTGTTATTTTATTGTTATTATTATTATTTTTGTTTTATTGCTTTCAGTCTAACTTTGTCAATACATTTTTTTAGAATAAATGAAGCTTGGAAAACATCCGCATCAACATGATTGTGAAGGAAAAAGACTATGGAGTTTGCAAATCTACTTTCACTTTCCACTCCGCCTTTCTTAACCTCTTTCACGCCCCACCAAATTTCTTACATTCCTCAATGGAAATAAAATAGTTTCGCACTCGGTTCATTCACAGACACTGTCCCCAACACCTTCAAGATTCTTCAAGGCAGGGTCTTGTCCAGCCCATGCCCTATTTGGTGTCACATGTTATAAGTCATACAGATGAGTCATAAATCATCGTGTCACTGCGATGCAAAATATACAATCATATGTATCTTTTCTTCACAATAACGGACCATTCTTTCTGAACACATGTGTAGCAAGACAACGTATTAAACAAAAGGTATGGACGGCCGGCAACATGTACGGCCAGTCTATTGTCCACTTGAAGAAGGAAAGCAATAAAAGCGTCTTTTTGGCTGAGGAACCGGAAAACACAGAGAATGGATGGCAGACAGTTGGTCATCAAAGAGGCTACGTTACAGGGGAGACACGAAGAAACAATGACACAAAACATTTTAACTCCAACCTATTTGCTACAGGACTCTACATGATAATGAGTGTTCGAATTGTCGAGAGTTATGTAACATAACTTCGAATTATCACTTGTTGTAGTCTGGTCAACCACAGATTTTACTTCGAAACATTGAGTGTACCAAAGCGTATTGCTTTAGCTCGAAATATCAAGTGTTTTTCAAGGGACTGAGCATATACTTCGAATTAGCGAGAGGTTCGTATTATCGAAGGTTTGAATTAGCAAGAATCGACTGTATATGAATATACAGGGGAAAAAATGTCTTAAGTTTGGGGATATTAGTGTGGATATAGCTGAAAGTACTAAAAAAGTTCTGGATTTTATTTTCGTTATCATTTTGCCAAATCAAAAGAAGTCACTAATTAAAAAAAAATATCGTCATTTGCTGTCATCTTTGTTATAATGTTCGAAAATGCACGGGAAGGGATTCCACTATTAGCTGTATATCGCAGCATTTGGCAACGTCTTTTGATTTGGCGAAATTGTTGGACGGTATAATACGAAAGTGCCAATACACATGTACATATAAAAAGCTATCTGATGACTAAAATAAGTTTTGTATTTTTAATAACTTTTTAAATGATGATGATGATGAAGAGTGTAGTGTAAAACTTATCGCATTTGCGATTCTTTTTATTACACATGAACAAAATGTAAATAAACCATTACTTCGAAGCTGCTTGTGAGTTTTAAAAATATCCAGTACGATAAATAAGTAACAAAAAATATAATTGGTCTAATTTTTTTAGTCATTTTCATTTTATAACTTCAAGACTAATAAAATTAGGTGAAGAAATGGTGAAAATTTGATGAAAAAAGACTAAATTTTCGACTTGTTTCTCTCCATATATATATATGATCTGTTTATAAAATATTAACTGCGAATTGCTGATTAAATTACTTAACAGCTAGTACGGGCAGTTGATTATGAGCTAATTTTTAGCTAACAGTTGTAGCTGATTAATTTACTTTATACAACTTATAGTGGTAGCTGATTAAATTACTTTACGGCTATTAGTGGTAGCTGATTAAATTACTTTACGGCTATTAGTGGTAGCTGATTAAATTACTTAACAGCTAGTACGGGCAGTTGATTATGAGCTAATTTTTAGCTAACAGTTGTAGCTGATTAATTTACTTTATACACTTATAGTGGTAGCTGATTAAATTACTTTACGGCTATTAGTGGTAGCTGATTAAATTACTTTACAGCTATTAGTGGTAGCTGATTAAATTACTTAACAGCTAGTACGGGCAGTTGATTATGAGTAATTTTTAGCTAATTTGTTTTTTTTTTTTTTTGTACTGATTAATTACTTTACGTTATAGTGGTAGCTGATTAAATTACTTACAGCTATACGGCAGTTGATTATGATTAATTTTTAGCTAACGTTGTAGCTGATTAATTATTTTACAGCTTATAGTGGTAGCTGATTAAATTACTTTACAGCTATTAGTGGTAGCTGATTAAATTACTTTACAACTAATAGTGGTAGCTGATCAAATTACTTTACAGTTATTAGTGGTAGCTAAGTGAATTACTTTACAACTAACCGGGGCAGTTGATTAAATTATTTTACAGCTGTTAGTGACAGTTGATTAAATTACTTTATTGCTATTAGTGGTAGCTGATTAAATTACTTTACAATTAATAGTGGCAGTTTATTAAATTATTTACAGCTATTAGTGGTAGCTGATTAAATTACTTTACAGCTATTAGTGGTAGCTGATTAAATTATTTTACAGCTAAACGTGGTAATTGATTAAATTACTTTACAGCTAATAGTGATAGCTGATTAAATTTTTAAAACTAATAGTGGCAGTTGATTAAAGTATTTTACAGCTAATAGTGATAGCTGATTAAATTTTTTAAAACTAATAGTGATAGTTCATCAAATTTCATTATAGTTAATAGTGGCAGCCGATTAAATAGCTTTACAGCTGATAATGATATTCCTATGCATTTTACAATTTAAATTATTTTTTCCAAAACGTTATACACACTTTTTATTTCAGTATTTTATTTCAAAATTGTGTTGAAAACCCAAAACTTTGAATTTATTATTAGCATAAGTCAAATGTGAATCATTAATTTATTTAAATTACACTTACCAATCCCTTTTAAACAAATAGTTCAAGACATGTTATTTTTCTTCGCCTTTCACAGACATTTCCCCTTTTTGTTAATTTTTCAATTTAAAAGCATTGTAAGTCATTTATCATTCAGGCAACGAAGTAGGCTCTTTTTAGGAAAACAATCAATTATGTCAAATGGCTAGAGTTGAATGAAACAGGGTGCGAACAAGGGTGGCACACAAATGAGGATTGATTGTTTTTCGAATATTTTGACAAGCATACATTGAAACTTGAAACGGAAAATTTGAAAATCGGCTTTCTTATTACATTAAAAAAATATTTTGTTTCAGCTATTGGAATAGGGTGTTGTTCTTCTCTGTATACGCCAGAACAATCATTGTGCGAAGACATACAGAGTGAGTACAAATCATGGACCTGATTTTAAAAAATCATATTTTCGAAACTACTGCATATATTACAATAAGTGATACATGAATGTAAATATATATGGCAAGCGAGACAATTTTAAACCTAACGCTAGTTTTTATCCACAATATCTTAATTTAATGCAGACAAATAGTAACAACTATGAAGCAAATTTTCTTGATATAAAAATTAAATAATAAAAGAAAATGTTATAGTTACTGAAATTAATAACAAAAGAGAAGAATTTAAATTTAATATTTTAAAATTACCTCATTTGGAGAGTAATGTACATGTTTCTATATTCAAAAATATTATTATTAATTACATACAACGCAATAAATTTCTTGCTTAAAAAAATCAGAAAAAATAAAATAAAAACTATAAAAATTTCACTAGATATTGCTTAATTTAAAAATACCTAATTAATTTTTCAATAGTTATTTGAATAAGGAAATTCTAACTAGTAAGGATTATAATTCCTTAGAATATTAATAGTTTTTTTTATAAAATTAAGATTTTTCCTAGATAGATATAGTTACCTCCATATTCTAATATTAGATAAAATTACTTATTCTCTTAGTCCCCCCCCCCTTAAATTCAATATAATTTTAATGTCCCTAAAGTAATGATAATATGTATACACTTTTTAATGTTTTATTTCTATTCTTTTCATACTTTTGCTAAGTGCTACTATTCAGCCATTCCCATGCTTTGAATTTGTTTTAAATCCGGAATCTGGCAATAACTTGTTTATTGTACCCAGACTTAGCGCGGGCTATTAATTTTTGAATGCAATATTTAGGTAAGTTACATTTTTCTCGTAAAGGGCTTAGATATTCTATTAATTATTTTCAATAGGTTTTTGCTCAGTATTATTAACAGAAAGGGCTGGCCACAAAACATGTTCAACTCTACTTTTATATAAATTATCTTATCTATAAGAGCTGTCCTCTAAGACAGCAATGTTTATAATACTGTAGTATCCATATATTTATTTATATATTTGTTAATTCTATTATTTTTTTTACTAATATATCCTTTCTAAAACCTTACGTCTGGTTTATCTTACAATTTCGGGTTTTTTTAAATGATTATTGGCTATTGAATATGCACAGCGTGTAAGGGATTGCCCGTGTCATCTCTTAGTGTGGGAGGGGTCGGAAGGAAGATTAGCTATAGTCAATACAAATTCTATTTACTAACCTTTCTCAATTACGACACAAATTCAACAACTCTAACTAAGAAAAGCACCAATTACTAAATATGTGAAGCAATCGCGGGGTAGACGAGATACTAGAAGAATTAACAGTAAATTGGATCACTTACGTCGAAGCAATACGTCTTCTAATTCAATTCGTTCTAATCCAAATTTAACGTTTAATTGACCAAATCGTCAATTTTAAAATTAAATCAAATAAGTTGCGAAGTTCTCTCGCCTAGCTTTACGCAAATCAATCACTGAAAACCGTTTTAGCAGTTTATATAACCCCTCTCTCTCTCTCTCTTAACTCGACAGTTTAATCTTTATATACAAGTCTTAATTTACATAATCACATCTTCTTCTTCTGAGGGAAGTTTTCAATAGAATAAATTTTAAAGACCAATTTTTCCCCAAGAAGAATGTTAGTAAGAAGAACACGAATAGACCCTTTAGAAGTGGACACTTTGAACATCTGCCTTTTGAAATGTTTTCAAATGCTGCTGTTGATGCACCCAATACGGTTGTGACGTCATACTTTGTTTTTCGAATTTTCCTCGTATAGGTGCAGTCCTTTAGTCATTTTTAATGCATTCCCCGCGAGTTTGAGCTCTATTTTCGAGATACCTTGGATATCCTGTACTATATTCTAATGAGAAATGGGCTTAAAATAAGTCTCTTGCTTAGGGAATGTTTTTAAGTTTTAATAACTATGGATTTTAGAATATTTTTCTGTATGAAAATGTGTCTCACATGTTGATACAAACTCACTTTCAAAGTATACCAATGCTAAGCTTTCTCTTCATTGGTCAGCAGAAAAATCAAAATCTAACTTCTAGAACTGTCGAGATATTTTTAAACCCAGAATATTGCGTGTTTACGAGCAACCTAAATAATCACACAGGAAGCCATTCCTACTTCTTTCTTTTACTTATCGATTGCATACTATCTGAAAAAGTATTTGATAACTATCACACTCTCTCTTTAGACTTCTTTCAAGGAGAAGAAACAATTTTGAAATAGAGTTTTCGAGACTGAAGAATTTCATTATCAAACGAATGCTTCCTTTTGGAATGTAAAGTTAGGAGAGTCGAATTCCCCTTTTTCTTTATATATGCCCGAATTTATACATCTTTTTAATTAATTATCAAAAGGAAATTCTGGAAAAAGTTATTATTTAGTAGTTCCCTTGCTCAGTCACGTAACGGAGAATATTAGGGCCCCCTGCAAAGTCAGGTTTTGGGCCCCAAAGTTGGATCTTACAAAGGATTGTGTACTTGATATCAGTCAGGACTTTGGGCCCCTAAAGTCCTGCCCCCTCCTCCATGCGGGGGTTTCGGAGGTGTACGTTACGTCACTGCCCTTGCTAACGTTTTATCAAGACAAACGGGAATAGGCAATTGTTCTGTGTATGAATTTTTATTAACGTCGTACTCTAAAACAAAATAAGAGCTATTGGGGACGGACCTAATTTCGGACTGGAGCTTACTCCCCCTTTACCTCGCCGAGAACTTAAACCCCTTAAGTGGTCAATTTTTTTGTCCAAAATGGCACATTTTTTGTTATTGCATACAGTAGAACATCGTTTATCCGAATCAATTAGGACCGGACACCGTTCGGATACGCGATTTTTCGGATAACCGAAACACAAATGCGATCCCTGCAGTATATGAAACCGGAAACTATACGAATATTGAAAATCATCACATGCGGGAAACGTGCTTGAAGAAAAAGCAAAATAGGTGTAAAATGTCGCAATTTTACCTTGATTGTAAAAAATAATCGCTTATTTTTCGCTGTACCATTGTAGACCTTCATTTTTTCCCTGCAAGGTCTCTGATTCCCTTGAGCAGCAGTAGTTGATTAGGGCAGCACTCTGATTGTTTTTCGTACCACTCCATAGCTGTCTCTAACGCAGAAAACGCCTCAGAATTTGATGGACCCTTGCTACTTTCGTTGTTGTTGTCCTCGTCTCCATCCGTTTCATCGCCGACAGGGTCGAATTCTTCTTGCACGGAAGTCCCAATCTCGTCATCATTTAGCATTTGAAATCCATTCTTATGCATCGCTTGCCATTCAGGTTTCTACATAAACAAAACCCAACAAAAGAGCACGTATACACCCCTCACTTGGAAACAAATTGACCTAATATTCCGTGTAGAAAGAAGAAAATATCAGTGCCCATACAGAGTATGGGCAAACCGGTGGGGGCTAGCTTTCGGTAGCCCGTACGGTGAAAGGGCACACCAGTTAAGGGGTTTAGCTTCGACAGCTTTACCGGACCTAAACCCCTCTATACTGCGTCAGAGTATCTTCGGTTAGGAAATCAGAAGATATTTTCACACTTTTTGTATTCCCCGGAACGACACGTGGCTGAAATAATCTGAGGTAGCTAGTTTTGACTGGACTGTGGATTTCGATATATATTTTCTCTCGATCTCCGATTCCGACAGCAAGGCTGCAATTTGCGATCGTTTACAAAGAATTCATTGGAAGGAGAAATGTTTCTCAGAAGTGGGGTAAGAGTTTAATAAATGAAACAGTAACACCCACGTAGGGTTGAGGAGAATTTTTGCAGCTTGTCGTAGAAAAGTTGTCCATTTTGTCCTGATCAGTTCCAGTCTGTCGAACATCGCTTCGCGAAACAAAAGTATTTAGTTTTTAAAGGAACATCATTTCGTAGGCTACCAGCACGACTATTCTGATATCTTGATTTATGCTGATGACCTAAGTATTTATTAGGGATATTAGGGTCACCCTGGAAAGGCAGGTTTTGGCCCCACAAGCCGGATCTTACATAGTATTGCAAAACATATGTATTGCTTACATAGTATCAGACTTTGGACCCTATAGAATTATCCCCGAACCCTTGCAATGAGGGATTTGCAAGGGTGTACGTCACGGTTACGCCACTGTGGATGACGAGTCTTCAGTGGCAACAGGGCTCGAAACCGACGTTTGGATTGAAATAACACCAGGGATGAGCTCGTGATCATAATACCATAATTCCGATATTTCTGAGAGTAACATGCTTATATTTCAATTTCAGATGACGCTGACCAGATGCAATAAAGGAATCGTTGCTGCGTAATGTAGTCCACAACGTATAAGTCTAAAGCATAGGTTCTCAACGTGGGCGTTTGAGACTTTCGGGGGGGGGCGGCGATAAAAAACCCAGAGAAAAATAGAAGGCGTTGAGATGGCACGGAGGGGCTTGGGCAGATTAACTAAATATAGTCTAAAAAAGACTAAGAAAACACTCTGATTATTACTAACAAAAGTAAACTTTAATGCTGTTTACCTTATGTTGATTTTATGTATTCAAATCATTTCTATATTACATGTACGAAAATTCACATATTTCGGTAGTTCGGGAAGTGGATGAAGAACTTAAATATTACATTACATTCAGACCTACATTATATTGAATGATAAAGTAAATTTTAATTTCTGTAGTGCACGTGTTGTCTTTGTCTGTGAGCAGTAGGAAAAAGGTTTCGTCCACTGGATTTCATTATGAATATTATCCAAGAAACATAATAAAATATGTTAATCAGGAATTAACGTGTGATTCCTTTAAGGCTGAAACTGTCAATTTATATTTATTTTGAAAGCAATAGTTTATTGTGAATTACTTCGTATCATCAAAGACCCTGCCTGTCTTTATAACAGGTAAGCTAAAACTTTTATTCCACTCTTTTAAATGAAGAAGAAATTCAGTAGCGTTTCGATTCCAACAATATCCTATCTATGACTAAAATATATAATATTACACAGTTAATTATATTTGTGGCAACAGCTATTTCAGATTCTCAAATAAAAAATGGAGCTTTAGAAAAATTAAATTAAAAAATATATTCTATTAGTTATAGGATATGTTTTAAAACTTAACTCTTGTTTTCACCATGTATAAGTACACTTTTATTTCTCTAGGTGGGTGGGGGCGGTATCGAAACATTCACTAGAAAAGTGGGTGCTAGCTCAAAAAAGGTTGGGAACCTATGGTCTAAAGGTTCATTCTCACCAAGTCACAAAGCGAGTGGTGAAGTAGTCTATCACAGTACCTTCACAAAAGGCCCTCTGATTGGATATTTACCGTCTTTGTGAGAATGAGTCACAATAATCTCGATGTCTAAAAGTGGGCACTGACTAATTAAGATGAGTGGTGACTAGATTCATCAAGCAAATTATGCGTATCTTGTTTATATTTTTATTCTTTTCAAATATTTTTCGTTGTTTTTTTATTTGTATTATTGCAATCTTCTGTAAACTGACGAGGTACACCCCCTTTTGAGACTGGAACTCCGTGGTTTCTGTGGCATTTGCCAATATGAATCTCAACAATACCAAAACCGAATAACTACGACTCAGATAACACATCTGGATCACTATCTTCCGTAGAAGTATTATCGAACGTTTGGAATGTGGACACACATAGTTAGAAGTATCCGGAGAACGAGGAATATTGCAGATTGTCATATCAAGGCTTTGGAAACAGTTTCAAGGACATAAAGTGGTAAATGGACATTTCAGTATAGTTTGTCCCTGGATTGCAACGCTTCAAATTGAGCAGTATATAGCAATGGATATCGAGGTTCGCAGTTCAGCATCAAACCTTAAACGACACCTATTGGCAGCCATGGGCACCACACTTTCGAAACCTTCTGTGTGCAGACGCTTAGGTTAGTATAAACAGTAATTAATACAATTAAGACTTTAGGAATTAATTATTTAATATTTAATTGTAACGTGGTTGGTTTTATATCAGTTATTGCAATGAAATTATTTTTATTGTTGATTATTATTATTAAAATCGAACACCCTACAAAAAAGATTTCTTTATTCTCCAAATGAAACCCAGTGGCTGAGTGGTAGTGCATCGCGCTTAAACACCACAGATCCGAGGCTCAAACCTCAGGCTGGGCAAGGTTGACTCAGCCTTTCATCCCTTACCAGGGTTGATAAATGAGTACCAAACATGCTTGGGGTTTCACGTCACCTGATCGGATCATCTGCTCAGGGTCCAAGGTCACGCATACTGTTATGGGCACAGTAGGCCTTTGCCATCTTGGGTTTTTGCGCCTCTGAGTTAAGTTATTCCCCAAATATTGCTTGACCGCGGTAGCTGAATATCATGGTCACGAACTTCTGACCAGTACTGTCGAGTCGCGGGTTTGAAACCTGATGCCACTGAAGATCTACCGTGAAGAGGAGCTGATGCATGCTGAACCTGCCGTCCCTCAAAGTCCTCCTGTTGGCGTCGAGTGGAAGTTCAGAGAAGGTGGTACCAGCTTAGTAGACGTTCTCGTCATTTGGCCGAGGTTCGAAATAACGCGGTTCTTCGCCAATAGCCTTTGTGTTGCTTCATAGTGCGCGAAGCAAATTAAAATCAAATAAAAAAAGCTTATACTACCTAATTTTGCTATGGATCGGAAGTAGAGCTACGAGCTTAGTCTCCTTTCGGATCATCGATTCAATTCCCGATTTATAGATTGTTATGTAGAACAATAGAATCTTCGAAATTATAAAATCAAACTTTCTTTTTAAATCTTCACTTTGAGAGCTAGGAAGGAGCGATCGTCATTTGTTTGCTACCTGATTGTAGTATGAAGATGCTCTTTTCATCTGTTATAAATATTTTTGTATTAATTGAACAAAATTGAAATTGTTTCGTGTGAAATCTAAATCGGGTTTAATGATTTCACGTAGTACGACGAGGAAGTTTGGAGAGTAGGATATCGTCCTCGTTTGTCTTAATGTACTTTCAAGTACACCAAACTTTTTTAAAACAAGTAATATAAAAAAACTTAATTCAATTTCTACTTAGATCAACAAAGAAAATTTTTAATTTAGTTACTTTTTATTAAATAACTACAATTAATATAAATATGTATATACATATGACAGAATCACAATATTAAGTAGCAAAATAAAAAAACGACCTTCCTTGCGATTTCCATTTTCCTTACTATACGTATATGGTGTTAGACTATCGTTGTAAAAATGGGGTCCGCATTATACGGCGAATATACCTAAAAAAAAAATGAAGCTTGAAAGTATAGGGGCACGTTATACGCCGGATTTTACGGTAGTTATTTTATAAATATTAAAACTTTAAAATACATGTATGAAGCTGTAATTGCTCTAAATACCCCATTCAACACATTTTTCTCCCTTTGATTCTAAGCCGTGCCCGATTTTCAGTAGCATTAACATCGGGTAAAAAGTGCGGCTTATGTTCGAGTTAATACGGTATTTTAAGAAATACGGAGGAAAAAAATCGAAAGAAGAGTAAATTTCGTTGAACAGAAAATGCACCTCGCTATTGGGAGGCTATTTTACGAAGAATATCGTAAAATGTTCTTGGTTCCAGGAAAAGTTCGAGAAATAGAGAAATCCGTAAAATAGAGGTTCGTAAAATGGAGGTCCGGTTGCATTGTATACTTTCTTTTAGTTTACTAAACTTACGACACTGGTGGACCGCAACACCTTGAAAAAATCAGAAGTAGCCCCGTACTCTGGAAAAGTCTGCCCACCCCTGCTTTACGTCATCATGTCACGTGAATATTTTACATTACATTTTCACTCGTGTTTGAATTGCCATTTTGTTTTATCTAGCCTTGAGCCTTGAATATTCGTTTTCAGTTTATTCTAGCACGAAAAAAAAAAAAAAAAAACACGATAAGAATTAAGTAAACCTTGAGTATATTTTATTTCCTCTAAACTTTTTTTCTACTTCTATTTGTTCTGTTTAATGACTAACATCACTGCGCCTTCGAGTATTCCTTAATTTCCTGCCCTTTCCTTTATTTCTTTTCTCTTTTGTTATCTAACGATACATTACTTCAGATCCATTATTTCTTTATCCGAATAATGGTAGATCGTGCATTGGATTGAAGACTAATGTAACGGGAAAAAGGCGAGGGAGATTAATGCATATTGTTTATATGACCGTATCATGGGTGAACGATTGCGTTTTCATCCGGTATAAAGTCGTCACTGATTCAGAAAGGGAAGATCAGTGTTGCCAAATTAAGATTAGTTAAAACTAAGTAATGAGTTTCATGAAATCATGAGGCAGCCACTGACTCGTGGCTGGCGTGTCATGAGTTCGAGCATAGTGCCGTTGAAGACGCGCCTTGTAGAGAGGGCCACTCCACAGGGACGTCTTAAGGCATGGGCCAACTGGGCCCGGGTCCAGTTGGGGGCCTTGTTTCGTTCTGGACTCTGTCTTAATAAGATCATGATCTGGATAATTTTAATGGTCAAACATTATTCCCTTACATATTCTCCGAAAAACAAGGAATTTCAAACTGCATGTCAACTGGCTAAAGTGGTAAGACTGTATTATGTGATGACCGTTGTCCAAGTCTGGACCTAGGCCGAATTCCATAAAAAAATCATTCAACTCATTCATTCGAAATACGGCTATCGGTTGAGTCGGTTTGTGTCTAGGTTTTTGAGAATTTTGTGAGGCGTGCACTTTTATTTGTTTCAAATTATCGTTTGAACAAGTATATGACGAAGCCTACCAGTGGCCCACACGAGTGGTGGGGGGATCCAGGAAACCGGACCCTTCCCCCCAAAGCCCTTTAATTTTTTTCGATTTGTTATAATTTTATGCATATAGTACATAAAATTTAATTACGTGTTTGTTATTAATAACTAATTTTATCATAAAGCTAATTAATTATTCAATAAATTTTTCACTGTTTTTCGTTCCCGAAATTCAACAAAACCAAAAGAATATGTTGGGTGGCGTACTGGAGCATGATACGAGAATAGTGAACTATCGATCCTGCCCCCTCCCCTTTTCCTCGAAAAATTCCTTTGTGCCCCATTGATGCATACTATATATTGTTTAACCTTAAAGATCTCAGGTCGGGCTTCTTTTGCATAGAAGTCCAGAGCCTCAAAAAATCTTAAGGTTTCTCTCAGCCCAGGGCCTCAAAGATTCTTAAGACATCCCTGCCACTGCATATTAAATATATCCAGGCCCAAACGTTCTCCCGTTGGTGTAGTGTGGGTGTTAGCTCAGGCATCATCCTGGTCAATTGACCATGGTACAAATATACGAGGTCCGTCTCCAATAGTTCACGTTTTACTTTATAGAGCGACGTTGATACACCCTTTCATGTAAGATTTAAAAAATTTATGTTGCTTAAATATTGAAAACTTGAAATGTGTGAATGACGATTTTTAATCAACTTACGTAAAAACAAGTAATATAAAACATCTGGACATGGGATTTTTATCTTAACAAGAAAAAAAAATGTAATTAAATTCCCACTTAGATCAACAAAAAAAAATTTATTTCAGTAACTTTTTATTAAATAGTTACAATTAATATATATATATAAATATGTACACTGCTGGCCACCGTAAATGCAACACCAAGAAAGACAAGAGATAGCACAACAAAATTTATTTTGTAGATAACATGTTGACCAAGTATCAAATGATTAAATTTATAGGCTTCTGTGAAGTGTGGTTCCTGCCAGAATCAGTAGCCAGAGTAGCCACCATTGTTGGAGATCACCGCTGCCACACGCCTCGGCATTGATTCAAAGAGACTTTGGATGTGTTCTTGGGGTACAGCAGACCAAGCAGCTTCCACACGTTGCCAAAGTTGATCTGGTGGGGCAGCTGGGGGGGGGGTAATCTGGGTCAATCGTTGAGCAACCATGGACCACATGTTTTCTATCGGTGAAAGATCCGGAGAGCGAGCCGGCCAGGGAAGCAATTCAATCTGGTGATTGACGAAGAACCTTTGGACAATGCGTGCCACGTGTGGTCGCGCATTATCCTGTTGAAATATGGCTGTGGCCAAGCCCTGAAGGAAAGGAAGGACAACTGGCTCCAACACCTCGTAGATGTAGCGCTGGCTGTTTAATGTACCGGCAATGCGTACTAGAGGAGTGAGAGTGATATCCAATACCGCCCCATACCATAATACCCGGTTCAGGACCAGTGTTCAGCATCCTCTCTCCACGGTGTCTCCAGACTCGAATCCGACCATCGTGGTGTTGCAGACAGATGCGTGACTCGTCAGTAAAGACAACTTCATTCCATTCTGCCGCCCACATTTTCTTTCATCGCACCATTGGTGGCGGAGACGTCTGTGGTTCTGCGTCAAGGGTAGACCAAGCAATGGACGTCTTGCGGACAGACCACTCTGCTGTAAACGGCGTCGAATGGTACGCGCAGACACTGAATGATGCGTTACAGACTCAATGTGCTGTGCTATGGTTTGTGATGTGACTGAGCGATCCGTCACTGCCATGCCTGTCCAATTTGCCTGTCCTCACGGGAAGTAGTGCACTGAGGTGGATGCGATCGACCACGTCGGTCCGTCGTACCCTCCAGGATCCAACGGCCACATATCCGCATTACAGTTGTTTGGTTTCGTCCAACACGACTACCGATTTCCCTGAAAGATAATCCACAATCTCGGTAGGCCACTATCCTTCCTCTGTCGAACTCGGATACTTGATCAAAAGCTGATCGCTGTTTTCTACGAGACATAACTGATCGGTTTTTGAAAAAACCACAATAAAAACACAATTGCCGAACTTGAAATCGTCAAAATCTCCAAGCCTTAAATAGCTCTTTGAGGTGGCGCCACAGGCGTGCGTGATGTGTGTCTGCGCTGAAATTCTAATCATTTGCATATCTCACCTCCACTAATGCATATTGTAAATTTCATGTTATTTGCGTCCTTCCTTCAGGGTGTTGCATTTACGGAGGCCAGCAGTGTATATACATATGACAGAATCACAACATTCAGTGGCAATTAATTTTTATCAATTATCATTAAAGTATCGCATTGTCATCCAAAACAATCCTGCATGTAAAATTTCAATTCAACTAAATGCTTTGAAAAGTGAGAAATTTTTTTTTTTTAAAGTTTTGACCCAAGTCGCTAAAAATGTAGCCAACGTGACTGTATCTGTAATCCTTTAAATAATTCATTTCAGTCAATTAATTTTAATTAATTATAATTAAATCATCGTATTGTTACCCAAAACAATAGTGTATAGAAAATTTCAGCTCAAATGAGCGCTTTAAAATGTGAGAAAAAAAACTTTACAAGTTTTGACACAAGTCGCCAAAAGGGTCGCTAAGTCGCCAGAAAGGATGCCAACGTAATAATTTGTAATTCTTTGAATAATTAGTTTTGATCAATTAATTTTCATTAATTATAATTAAATTACTATAATATCATCTAAAATAAACGTGTATATAAAATTTTATCTCAATTGAGTGCTTTAAAATGTTTTTTATTAACGATTGGAAATTTGAACAAGATAAATATATATAGAGAGAGTG
This sequence comes from Trichonephila clavata, assembly GCA_019973975.1. NCBI lineage: Eukaryota > Metazoa > Arthropoda > Arachnida > Araneae > Nephilidae > Trichonephila > Trichonephila clavata. Next base: position 127,163 of record BMAO01029221.1, read on the forward strand.
AGCTAATAGTAGGAATTTAATAAAGCATAGTTAATGTTACATTATCAGCACACCCCATTCATATTAAGCAAATTTTATTCGAATTGATACAATTTTCTTTCAATAAGTTCTTTATCTGAATGCACATCTGTTTTAAATTTCAACAATTTCTATGCCCTTGAGTATTAAGTAATTATAGATAAACAAAATATGTGCAAATCAATGCCCAACCTTTTTTTATTTACACCTCTCTTTATTTTCATCTTATCCTTTTCAGAAAACATTTCCCCTCTGATTTTGTAGCATTTTAATCAGCTTTTAAAATTCTACACACACACACACGACTGACATACTTCTTTAGCAAATTCGCATTTATTGAAGACTAAACACTTTATTATATATATTTTTTTTAAGACAATTCGTTTTACTCACGCTGATGACGTTCGTAAGCAAACGATTTATCAACAAAACACAAGTTTAAATATTTACTTTCAAAAATCCTGTTGAGTTGCCTTGGAGATAAAACAGCACGTTGAAGTTTTAAATTATTGGAATTAGTTTTTAAGCTTTTTGATAACTGTGTTATGCACTCAACTCATAGAGAGAAATCTGTGGCTGTTAATCTATAATAAGGCAGTTAACCCTTAATCTACCACATTATGATTTACTGTGCAGTTTTTTTCATGCAATATTTTTTTTTGAATCACTACATTGAAAATTAAGGGATATACATAAACAAAATACTCAACTTTGGGAAATTTAATCCGTTAGTGCTAATTAATTAATTAAAGATATTCAACTGTAAAATTAATTACACACACTGTTCACTTAAAATAAATAGTCAAGTCGTTTTCTAAGATCTTCATTAGCATACAAAAACAAAAAAAAAAAATAAGACACCTGTTGATGTTGCTAATACCACCTGTCTGACGTAATAAGACACCTTTTGGCATTAACTACTTTTTCGGGACAAAAATGACAATCTTCGCAATCCGATCAAAATGTCAGCTCAAAACGTAATTTTTGCAATAAATCTTTTCCTTCCCCGTTAAAATACTCCTCATAGAAACCGTGCTGCCATTTATCTTGGAAGAGTGGATTTAAAAGATATATTCCTACTATCATCAGAGTATTCGTAAAAATGGTTATTCTATGTAATTTTAAAGTACTTATATAAGTACCTTAGGCAGATGAAGGGTTAACAGGACAATAAACCATTTGATGTTATACCTAGCTGCTCTATAAGTTTTGATAAAAAAAAAATTGAGATCGTCTGCTATGACTCTCCCTCAAACGCAGCAGACGATTTAAAATTTTCGTAGCTGAACATCGTCTGTAATATTTTTCAAAAAATTGTAATCTTTAATTAGTTCTGAGGGGGCCCAGTATCAAAATTCCTTCGGCCCTTTTTTAGATATGAATGCCCTGTTAGCGAGACTGTAGTTACACATCTTGGGGCCTCTGTAGATTGGGGTCCCCGTATCATTAAAACGGTTGATACGGCGGTAGCTATACGTCCCTGAGTCTTTCTCAGAAGCGTGGAGCAGTAGATTTTTCGTTGCATTAAAAAAAAGTAAATAATATTAAAAAAAGAGCTTGCGTTGAAAATTTTTAAGGCCTTTATCATTTAAACATCAAAAGGTTATTCATTTATCGAGAAATCAAGAGATTTTCTGAGACCATCAGCACTGCACAACGTACTAGAGGCTGTTTTCCGCAATTATTTAATTTCTTGCAGTCGTTGAATGGATTGATAAGGAGACATGTTGCTCTTTTAAAATGTACATTTTATTTTATACTCAGTTAAAGCGGTGATACGAAAGGCCTGTGGCGTAACAGAGAATATCAGCGCCCCCCCCCCCTGCAAAACCAGGTTTTATGCCCCAGGCCAGATTTTACAAAGGATTGCAAAACCATGTCACGGGTCTATTCGGATTCTTCTTACTAACAGTCCTCTTGGGGGAAAATGGGTCTTTAAAATTTAATCTGTTGAAAGCCTTTCGAGTTCAACAGAGAGGTTATATATATATAGAGAGAGAGAGAGAGAAAGAGAGATTGCTATACGCGGCTTGCAGTGATTGATTAAACGAGAAGTGAGGCGTGGATACTTCTTAGCTGATTACTGTAATATTAAAGTTGACGATTTGTCAATTAGGAATCAAATTATATTAGGTCGTTGACGTAAGGGATCTGATTATTTAAAGTCTTCTCGTATCTCGTCTATTTCGCTATTGTTTTCCGTATTTGGTAACTAGGTGCATCTCTTAGTTTGGGTTAATAGAATTTATGTTGTTGTTCATTACTGAGAATAAATTGAAGTTATTTTTGATTATGGCTAATCTTTCTTCCGACCCTCCCACACTAAGGGATGACATAGCTCATTCCTTACAACCATAAGCCTTGGGCCCCTAGAATCGTACCCCCTCCCCAATCAGGATGCTGGGGTGTACTTTAAACCATTGCGAAAAGCACATCACAAACACAAAAACGGGTGGACAATCATTTGAGACAGTCACAAAAGCATTTATTGCTCGTTCCCAAGATGTCTTTTTATAGTCGTGGTCAACCGGAAGCTGTAAAATCATATGATTTTCGGTAAGAGGCTTTTCTGATTGCTTATGTTTTAAGTTAAGTTTTTTAAGTAAATTTCACACACACACACCATTTTAGCATATTTTAACTGCCTAAAAAGTTTATGTGTTACGCGACTCATTATTTAACTTGATGTAGCGATAAGGTTCCTCGTGACTATTGCAGCTTTTGACAACAAATTTTTTTAATTATCTTAAATATTTAAAGAATTTGAAGTAGAACTCATATAAAAGTTTAATAAATTGGTAGGCATATATAATCTAAATTACAAAAGTACAATTTTTGTTAAAAAAATTAATTTGAAACAAGTTAAAATTTTAATACAGTTGCCAGATCACCATTTTGTTACAACATTTGAAATTAACTCATCTTCTTCCTTATAAGTACTTTGTAATAATAACAATGAGCAGTTATAAAGATTACAAACGGCATACTACTTTGAATTCGCTTAATTTTTTTCTTTGATAATTCTTTCCAATTCTTTATTAAAAAATGGAAAAAGAGAAATTCAAAGCATTTTCGATTTTTAATATTTATTGGAATCGATTCTATGTTTTGAATTCTTTAATAATTCTTTCCATTCTATTACAACATCTTTGTACAGTTTTACATGTTCCGTATCGATATGCTCGTGAGTTAATCTTATCGATGTTGTATTGATCACGTGCACACCTGCGGATATCCTTTGCGCATATTCTTGCAATTGCCTAAAATTGTTTGTCATGTTTTCGCCAGACCACGCTTTTATATCAATGTCTTGTGCCTACGTTTAACTGTTTATGTTTGTAGAGTTTTCGAAGAATATTTCTTTTTTCCATTCAAAGTGATAAATACTTTCAAAACTACACTAAAGTAATCAAAACTTTTTATGAAACTGTCAATTAATGTTACCATAGAATTTTCAATATCACGCGCACGCAATTCGCTAAAACTTTATTTCGTTTCCCTCTTTAAAAAGTGGGAGAAAATTTGCATTAAAATATCTGGGATTGTCGGAATAGAGAGAACTTCTTAGCCAACTTAGCGATATTTCTCAAAGTTTGAGTTTGACATTTAACAAACGTAACGTAATAAACGTTAGACGTTTAATAAAAAACCATTTAAAAAATTGCTTTTTGTATAGATGTTAAATTACACTATGTTGCAGTTATTTGTTATAAATGTGAGAAATTTTTTATTAAAATCCCATTGTTAACAAATGCATAATTTTGCGCCAACTTGGCGGGGAGTAAGCAACGTCAACGTTTTACCCGCATAGTTCCAGTTCCTGTAGGAATATTGAGATAAAATGTACCTTATGTTACTCGCTGATAATGTAGCTTTCCATTGGTGAAAGAATTTTTAAAATCAGACCAGAAGTTCCCGAGATTAGCCGGACAGACAAAAATTTTAAAAATTGATTTTTTGATATAAGTACCGTATATACCTTTAAATGCCTTTAGTAAAAAGCTGCTAATTTGAAATTACAAACAGACACTTCAATTTTATTTATTTATATAGATTCCTGCATTAGAGTCGTTATTGATTGGCTCCGACACATTGACAATCTCCTCAACTTCACAAATTTTCAAAAACGAAATTTTCAGCTAAACCGTACGTATAATAAACCTCACTTAGCTCAAGAAAGAAAGAAAACGATAAAAACCAAAAAAATTCCCTGTGCTGCTGAGTGGGATGAGATAAAAAAGGAATTTCCCCAGTTCTATTAAGAACTCATGCATAGGTTATACTCATACCTCATCTGCACCTGTAAAGTCTAATAATAGGCTGAACTTTTTCCCATTTAAATTTGCTGCTTACAAGGAAAGCATTTTTTTCTATTCTGGGCACACAAAAAAAAGGATATGTCCTTTGAAAAGAAATCCCACTTTTCTAATCCACACAAGAAAAAAAAATTTCCGGCTGTTGAAACAATTTGTTAATTAGGGATTTAGTATTCATTAAATTGGGAGTTTTGCCTTTATTTTAATCGGAGGAACAAGAAAAATTCGCTTTAAATCTCGAAATTCATTAAATAGAGGTTAGATCATAAGTTCTCAACGTAGGCGATAACGCCCCCTTGTGGGCGTTTGAGGCTTTCGGGAGGGGCAGTAAAAGACCCAGAGAAAATTATGTCACAGAGGGGCTTGGGCAGATTAACCAAATATAGTCTAAAAAAGACTAAAAAGCACGCTGATTATGTACTAACAAAAGTAAATTTTAATACTGTTTACTTATGTTGATTGTATTTAAATCATTTCTATATAACATGTACGAAAAATCACATGTTTCGGTAGTTCGGGAAATGGATGAAAAGCTTAAAAGATTACGTGACATTCAGACCTACATGTGATAGTGGTTTTATATAGTGGTTTTGATTTCTATAGTGCACGTGTTGTCTTTGTCTGTGAGCAGTAGGAAAAATGTTTCGTCCACTGCATTCCATTAAGTATATTATCCAAAAAATATAATTAAATATGTTAACCAGGAATTAACGTGTGATTCTTAAAAGGCTGAAACTGTCAATTTATATTTATTTTGAAAGCAATAGTTTATTATGAATTACTTCGTATAATTAAAACTCCTGCTTGTCTTTATAACAGGTAAGCTAAAACTTTTATTCCAAAGACGAAATTCGGTAGCGTTTCACAATTCCAACAATACCCTATCTATGAATAAAATAAATAATATTACACATTTAAATATATTTGTGGCAATAGCTATTTCAGATTCGCAAGTAAAAAAATTGGGGCTTTAGAAAAAAAATTAAATTAAAAAATCTATTCTATTAAATAGAATATTTTTTTAAAAATTTAACTCTTGTTTCCACTATGTATTATGTACACTCTTATTTCTCTAGAGTGGGAGGGGGGGGGGTATCAAAATATTTACTAGAAAAGGGGGCACCAGTTCAAAAAAGATTGGTAACCTATGGTTTAGATCAATATTTTGGGCACGCTTTCGATCATAATGGTTTGCATTTTATTTCAAAATAACAAAGTTCACTATGAAGCCTTACGAACAAACGCGAGTGATCGTTTGCGGTGCGGCGGGAAGCACACTCGTTTGTTATTGTCTTGACTTAGTTATGTCGTGGACTAAATTGCTTATGTTGTAAAGTTTGTCTATGCATAGCATAGTCAATTTCATTGACGCAACTGTATTTTAAAGTTTATTTGTGTTGTATTTACGATTTTTAAGTATTATTTAATATGGCTTATTCAGCAAAAAAATAAAAAGGGCAAGATGTAAGTGTAACAGAAAATTTCAAATTTGGTGAATATTGCAATATGGCATTATATTAGCACAGGCGACAAAACGGTGTGCGTTTTATGTTCTGGAATAGTGGTATGCAGAACATTATCTGTAAAACGGCATTTTGAAACAAATAGCAATTCCTCTTGTCAAAAAGGGGAACCACAGTAAAAATAATCAATTGCCTAAAAAACGATTGGCAGGTGACTCTAATTCAGCATGCATTCTACTAAAAGTAACATCTTACAATCCTAATATAAGTTATTTATCATCCAATCTGCAACAACAGAACTCACACTAGTGTTACTTTAATTTGAATAACACACGTATAACTAAAACATGTAAAATGTACGTTTTCCCTGTATAGTTGTCAAAGGTATTTTTTCATGTTACATAAAGAGTTTTGTGTTCTTTGTATTTAGTTGTATTATTTTCCCAATTATCACAAGTCAAAATTATTTTACGGCACGTCTATATCTCATTAAACAGTTCTTTAGAAAAAATGGCACGTTGATCTATAAAGGTTCGCCACCCCTGGTATATATATATATATATATAATATATATCAAAAATATACACAAAATAGTTATAAACCTAAGATAACTATAGTCACGATAGTATAAAGTCTTAGCCACAGTAGTACTAAAGCAAACTCCTGGCCTTAGGAACCAGGATTGCAGGTTTAAACAAAGTTTTGCGGCCAGCCAACCTTTACCTACATTTGCCAATACTCTGGGCCATAGGGAAAGTAAGAAATTTCTAGAAAAGTTTAACTATTATTACAAATAAAACCATAATCTATTAATATAAACGATAATATTATAGCCTATAATAATTACTAAAATATGTTAAAATCAAAGTTAAAACAATTAGGCAAAGACCTACCACGTGAGTACAGCAATACCATTTTCCCGAGCGACAGAAAGGTGAATATCAGTAACGCATAAAATTAGTAAGTTTTGATAAAATAACATTAAGTCTATATAAATATACATTTAACATTTACAGAAAATAAAAGTACTACCCAGACATATACAATTAATTTTAAATAAAATATATTATTGTTAATTTACTTAGCATGAGGCGCCATCTATCAATTAACTTACAGCTAATTATATATTTCTTATACTAAACTGATAGGAATATAACATTTTATGAAGTTAACAGGGTATCCATGTTCCATACAATGTTTAATATAGTTATTAAAATTTAAATATATATCAAATTTATCACTAACTAATGCGTTATTACGATAAATATAATTGAAAATAATATTTCTATATGTAGATATAGATAGAATATACATATAAACAGACTATATAAATATAGCATCATGAAATATTCAGCAAAGCGGTCGGATAGATAGTAAATATATATATATATATATCTATATATATAAAGGAGAAAAGCGACTCACTCACTGACTGACTGACTGACTGACTGATTGACTGACTGACTGACTGACTGACTGACTGACTAATCACGATATCTCTGGAACTATTCAACCTACATACTTGAAATTTGGTAGACATGTTCCTTTCATAGAGTAGACATCAGCTAAGAACGGATTTTCCGAAATACGAAACGCAAGGGGCGTTACGGGGGTTAAGGGGCGTTATAAATAATTGTTTCCATGTTTAAACTACTCAATGTACAGTTTTGAAATTGGGTTAGAAGATTCCTTTCATACAGTAGAGATCCGCTACAAAATGAGTTTGGTGAAAATCGTCCCCAAGTGGCGTTGCAGGGGCTTAGGGGGCGTTATAGATAATTATTTTCATTTTAAAACTATTTGACACACTGTCTTTAAATTTGATAAATAGATTCCTTTCGTAGAATAATGATCAGTTACAAAACGGGTTTTGTGAAAACAGACTTCTAAGTGGCGTTGCGGGGGATTAAGGGGCGTAATAGATAAATATATCCGTTTTTAAACTACTTCACCTACCTGCTTGAAAATTGGTAGGTAAGTTTCTTTCATGGAGTAAATATCCGCTACAAAATGGGTTTTTAAAAAATTGACCCCAAGGGGTGTTGCGGGGTGGGGTGGGGGGTTTAAGGGGCGTTATAAATTCCGATTTTTTAACTATTAGACGTACAGTCTTGAAACTTAGTAAGCAGATTCCTCTCATAGGGTAGAGATACGCTACAAAATGGGTTTCGTGAAAAGTGCCCCAAGTGGCGTTGCGGGACTTAAGGGGCGTTATAAATAATTGTTTATGTTTAAACTACTCAATGTAATATTTTGAAATTGGGTTAGCAGATTCCTTTCATACAGTAGAGATCTGCTACAAAATGAGTTTGGTGAAAATCGTCAACCAAGTGGCGTTGCAGGGGCTTAGGGGGCGTTATAGATAAATATTTTCATTTTTAAACTATTTGACGCACTGTCTTTAAATTTGATAAATAGATTCCTTTCGTAGAATAATGATCAGTTACAAAACGGGTTTTGTGAAAACAGACTTCTAAGTGGCGTTGCGGGGGATTAAGAGGCGTAATAGTTAAATATATCCGTTTTTAAACTACTTCACCTACCTGCTTGAAAATTGGTGGGTAAGTTTCTTTCATGGAGTAAATATCCGCTACAAAATGGGTTTTTAAGAAATTGACCCCAAGGGGTGTTGCGGGGGTGGGGGGTTTAAGGGGCGTTATAAATTCCGATTTTTTAACTATTAGACGTACAGTCTTGAAACTTAGTAAGCAGATTCCTATCATAGGGCAGAGATACGCTACAAGATGGGTTTCGTGAAAATTGCCCCCAAGTGGCGTTCCGAGACTTAAGGGGCGTTATAGATAATTATTTCCATTTTTAAACTATTAGACGCACAGTCTTTATATTTGAAAAAAGATTTCTTTCATAGAGTAGAGATCAGCTATAAGAAGGTTTTGTGAAAACAGACCTCTAAGTGGCGTTGCGGGGATTAAGTGGCGTAATAGATAATTTTTTTCGTTTTTAAACTAATTGACCTACCTGTTTGAAAATTGGTAGGAATGTTTCTTTCATGGAGTACATATCCGTTACAAAACGGGTTTGGGGAAAATTGACCCCAAGGGGTGTTGCGGAGGGTTAAGGGCAGATATAAGTAATTATTTCTATTTTTAAACTATTAGACGCACAGTCTTGAAATTTGGAGAGCAGATTCCTCTCATAGGATAGAGATACACTAGAAAATGTGTTTTGTGAAAATAGACCCCTAGGTGGCGTTACGGGGGTTCAAGAGGCGTTATTGCTAATTTTTTTTGCATTTTTAATTTATTGGACGCACAAATTTTGCTAAGCAGATTCCTTTCATAGAGTGCAATTCCCCTACAAAATGGGTTTTGTGAAAACAGACACCGAAGTGGCGTTGCGGTGGCTCAAGTGGCGTTATAGATAATTATCCCCATTTTTAAACTATTAGACGTACAGTCTTGAAATTTGATAAGCAGATTCCTTTCGTAGAGAACCGCTACAAAATGGGTTTTGCGAATATCAACTACCAAGTTTAATTTTGGGAGATTAAGAAGCGTAATCGATAAATATTTCCATTTTTAAACTATTTGATCATCCTGCTTGAAAATTGGTAGGCATGTTCCTTTCATGGAATTGAGTTCCTCTAACAAAGAGTAAAACGAAAATTGACCCCCAGGGATGTTTGCGTGGGGTCAAGAGGAGTTACAGAAAAAAATTCCTGTTTTTAATTGTTAGACCCATATACTTGAAATTTGATAAGCATGTTTCTTTTGTTGAATAGGGATCCACTAAGAATAAATTTTAAGCAAATCAAGTTCTGGGGGGTTGCAGGGGATTACTGGGACGTATTGACAAAAAAAAGTTACTTTTTTCGAGCTCCAAGGACTATAATAATGAAATTTTGTTTGCATTTTTCTTTTGTTGAATTGAAATCCGCTAAGAGCGGTAATTTTGGAAAACGGCTCACAACGGGTTTACGGGGATATTTATAATAAAACTTTTGCTTTTTTCTGTTAGATTTAGACTTGAAATTTGGCTTGCATGTTCAATTTACGGAGTAGAGATCCACCGCGAAAATTGGTTTTGCGGGAATCCACTTGGTTTTTGGGTTACGAAAGAGCAAACATCATTCTATACTTCAATTTTAGAGATTTTTAGAAAATACAAATTAGATGAGTTCTGCCCTTTTTATTTATCAAGAGGTGACAGTTACAGTCCTAAATATATTTTTCAATACAATCGAATTCTTAATGCTATGACTTAGATATCAATAATTTATACATAAGCAGTAAACATTTATAAAACATCATGAAATACCCAGCGAAGCGGGCGGGTAACAGCTAGTATATATATATATACACTAAAAACTTTTAAATGAGGAAACTGAAAAATAAATAATAAAACTTCTGATCCATTGTATTAAGAAATGTTATCAATATCAGCTGAAATAAACTGCTCTCCAATAAAATAATTAAATATTGGAAAAGATACGATAACACGTTTTTGTTATGTGTCAAGTAGATAAATGATTTAGAACTCCTTTTGTTCTCGTGAGAAAAGCGCGAAATTGATAAGACAAACAACTGCGATTCAAAATATTGGAATGTATAATTTTCATTGTGGCTTTACGTTATTCAATATGCATAATTTTTTTTTGTGTGTGCACTAAGTGCAAAACATTTTTTTTTTGAAGAATATTCAAAACAATTGAATAAATTTTTCGACGTGTGCTTAAATTCCTTTTTGTGATCTAAAATTCAAATGTATTCTTAACGTTTATATATTCTTAGAATAAGAATTTAAAAAAAAAAAACCAAACGTGCACTTTAGGATTCTGAATTGAATCCATTCATAAGGAAAAGAGAAAGAAAACTAATTCTACAGTAGTTTTTTTTCTAAAAAAGAATGTTTTCGCTTAAAATCAAAATATACTTTTGTTAACTATTAATTTTTATATAAATAACTATGTGGAAATTAATTTTTAAAAGCCTATTCGCTTCTTATTATTATTCAGTAAAAAAATAAAAATTTTCAAGTAGAGTGGATTTTGAGGAAAATTTAATTGCTTGTAGCATGTTGCAAACGATCTTTTTTGGCGCGCTTTAATGATGTGAATACTTACCCTTACTTTAAATAAATATATATATACATATACAGTGGACCCCAAAAGTGTTCGTACACTTGGAATTTCCTATAAAAATTTAATGTTTTCGACTAATAAAAATTAATATATTGTAATTGTAATTTTTTTATGATATCTGCAACTTTTTCTTAATGGAATGACTTAATTGCTTTTTCAAGATTGATATAACCATTATTTAAAAAAATTAATAATCAAAAAGCTATTGAAAAATTACGCCACAAAAGTCTTCGTACACCTAACAAAAATCTCAACTTAGCTTTAAATATTGTATTTCTTTCTTACTTTAGTACTTAGAAGGATATCTTTTAGTGTCCACAATAACTTTTAAATGTTTTGGTGTAGATTTAATCAGTTTTTTTGTAATTTCTGCATCGGTTTTCCTCCCTGCTTCTGTTATAATTGTTTTTACTTCCCATTATGTGTTTATATGTCATATTTTCTCTTTTTTAAAATCAAATTCTCACCAAATATGTTCTACTGGGCTAAATAAACTGATTGAGGAGGTTTTTTCAGAATTTTGGACAGTAAAAGAGACACCAGTGGTGTACATTGAGAGTAGAGCGCTTGGCGTCATTATCCTGTTAAAAAATGAAGTAGTCTCCTATATCCAAATTTTCGCTGGATAATTTAAAATTTCACTTTAAAACATTTAAATAGAGCTGATGATTCACAATACCATAAAAAAATACCAAATTTCCTAATTTTGAGGCCGATTTACACCTACACGCATGAACACTTCCATCTCCATGGTTCATTGATCCAATTTGATTCTTGGGATTAAGTTTCAGAAAATTCAAAATTGACAGCAAATTGATTGGGATGACGGAAAATTAAACATTTTTGGTTCTGATGGGTATATAATAGTTTGGAAATGAAAAAAATGAGGAATTTAATCCCATAAATTTATGTGGAACAAGAACTCCTCCAACTCCATGCTGAAGCATGGAAGTGGAGAAGTCCTTGCGTGGGTGTAAATCGGCCTCAAAATTAGGTAATTTGGTATTTTTTGATGGTATTGTGAATCATCAGCTCTATTTAAATGTTTTAAAGTGAAATTTTAAATTATCCAGCGAAAATTTGGATATAGGAGACTACTTCATTTTTTAACAGGATAATGACGCCAAGCGCTCTACTCTCAATGTACACCACTGGTGTCTCTTTTACTGTCCAAAATTCTGAAAAAACCTCCTCAATCAGTTTATTTAGCCAAGTAGAACATATTTGGTGAGAATTTGATTTTAAAAAAGAGAAAACATGACATATAAACACATAATGGGAAGTAAAAACAATTATAACAGAAGCATGGAGGAAAACCGATGCAGAAATTACAAAAAACTGATTAAATCTACACCAAAACATTTAAAAGTTATTGTGGACACTAAAAGATATCCTTCTAAGTACTAAAGTAAGAAAGAAATACAATATTTAAAGCTAAGTTGAGATTTTTGTTAGGTGTACGAAGACTTTTGTAGCGTAATTTTTCAATAGCTTTTTGATTATTAATTTTTAAAAATAATGGTTATATCATTTTTGAAAAAACAATTACGTCATTCTATTGAGAAAAAGTTGCAGATATCATAAAAAAATTACAATTACAATATATTAATTTTTACTAGTCGAAAACATTAAATTTTATAGGAAATTGCAAGTGTACGAACACTTTTGGGGTCCACTGTGTATGCGCCTTTTGCAAATGGGCTTTTTGAAGTGAAAATTGTTAAAATAAAAAAAAAAATAACAGAACATTATTTTAAATACTCGTATTTATTTTGGAGTTTGAAAATTTTGTATTATTTATTTTCTAATATTTAACCTCTGCAATGCATCACGCAATCCGAATTAGCATTGCACAATGGCTTAGATGTTTTCTTACTACCGTGGTAAAACAGACTTCTAGTTGTTCAATCATATTTTTTATCGTGGATTTTGAAATTAAAAATTTTATAAAATCTAATAATAATTCAAGATTAATGTGTTGAAGTTTAAAATATGGTTATTAATGCAAATAAACATCATAAAAGATCAACAAGTCAACGAGAGGATCTAACGTTAGAATTGAAAAGGTTGCAAAACAATACATTACAAACGGTCACCAAAACTTTTCTAGAATTCATCTCCAACAAGAAAGGATAACCGATATTTTCATTCAATTGTCAAAGTTTGCATGCGCATGCTGCTGACCTAAAAAATGATGCTATCGTAAAAAAGTCAAATGTTCTGCTTTTGTCAGAAATTTGTATGAAAAACGAAGAACCACTTGATATTCCGAATTTGTTGTAAGTTATAAAAGACCCGAAGTTCCATTAGCAGGCGTAGCTATTTATTATAGTACTCAAGATATATATGTCACACTTCATTATTTTACATATAGACATACATATTATATTCACTAGAAGCATTTGTGTTAATGTTTCTGATATAGGCGAAATATGTGTTGCTCGTTGCGATTCCGAGAAAGGGCAATACATATTAATGGTTGCCGTTTATATTTTGCCTGGAAAATCTATGAGCCAGATACAACAATTTTTATTCGAAAATTTGATGATTTATACAAAAGAAGGTTCTGAAATACTCGAAAAAAGATTTGGCGAAAAATATATGATAATGTACCAATGATTTTAAGTGGAGACTTCAATATTAACTTTGCAAATGATAAAAATCTACCACTAATTGAATTTCTAAAGGAAACACTTAATTTAAATATGTCCAATGATCGAATACTCAGTACTACAAAATATAAAACGACGATCGATGTGGTTTTTACGCGATACTTAGATAAATTTGAATCAAACATTTTCCTTTCTTACTTTAGTTACCATAAGCCTATTGTATCTTTTTTTAGATCAAAATGAAATAATTGAAAGTACAAAAAGTCTAAGTTGTTGAAATGAATGATGACAATGATGGAAACAATTAAAATAATTTAAAAATCAAGTACATTGAAATTTAAGTAAATACAAATACTATCCATAAATAATATGATTGTATATTAATTGTTATTTCAATTGAATTGTATTTATATTTTGTCATGATCTTGTACATCCCGTTATATATTTGAATAATAAAAAACCCATATAAACATACATTTAGTTGTTGCTCGGAGTGTCAATAGATGTGAAAACCAGATTGAAGTTTATAATGTTAATTCAAACATTATGAAAAAAATTTCAAATTTTAATATTAAATGTTCTAAGTTTTCACTTCTATCGGCAGTCTCTATAACTGCCAATTTTTTTTATATCTTTTGTTTCTCCTTTAAAAAGGAATTCATAAAACTAATCAATAGATGTACGAATAGCGAATTTTTACAAAAATAAACAATGAAAATGAGCATTGCACCGCAACATTTTCATGTATTCGACTTCATTTTTTATGACATGTTATTTCAAAAGAATAGGTTTCAGACAAAGCAATTATTTTTTAAAAAGGTTGCATCACTTAAAATTTATTTCTTAAGCGACCACTTTTTAAATATATTTCATTTTTAAATTTATAATTTCAAATAAATTAAAATAAAATATAGTTTATCGAAACCTGAAAATTATATATTTTACTACTAAAGCTGTCATTTTCATGTATGTCAAATAGAAAAATGTATATAACTTCACAAAATTAGTTAAGTTTTTGACTTTTTTATTGAAAATTCATTGCTCATGTGTTTTGCACATTCTTTACTGTTAGAAATATTCCCATAAAATGCTATTCATTTCTATTTGTGCAATCACTCAAATGATTTATTTGAAATGAAATAATTTAGTTGTTTGATTGGTACCTGATTGTTTTTTTTTATTAAAAAAACGTACGATTGATGATTTATTTGAAATGAAATAATTTAGTTGTTTGATTGGTACCTGATTGTTTTTTTTATTAAAACAACGTACGATTGTTGCATATTTATCACTTTAATTAATAAAAAAGTAAATGCGATTCACATTTGAGTAAAAACACATATATTCAGTGTTATTAAAAATTTTTGTATCAAGCTGTTCGCCCCGAAGAAAATTACTCTAATGGATTCAAGTTTATTTTAACTTTTAATGTTAGTAGTAGTAATTGAAAACGCCTGTGGATTCAAGGTAATTCGAATGAATATTTAAGCAATACCAGCCATCAAGGTTAAACTGTAAATGCCATATTCTTTTTTACCAATTCTAAAATTCTTCTTTTAAAAAAATTAAAATTAGGGTGTTTGAAAGGACATAAGAAATCAAGTAATAGCAGTTACATTGCCGTTACGGCTCATGTGCTGTTTGTTTACTAATAGCCACTAGAGAAAAAAAAAAGTATGAAAGAAAAGAAGCAAACGAATCTTGACAGAAACAGCTGACTTTCTACCCTTGATAAGGGTTACTGGATTGTTCCACTCACACATCTGTCGCCAAAAAATCTATCGCCAAGTTATCGATCTCGCCAAGGTAATGCAGTGGATATTTTCATGGCAGTGATCAGAGATGCTTATTTTAGGATATATGCAACGAAAAAGAATTAAATAGGGGGAAAAATAAGGGTCTCACGCTCTCATTTTTTTTAAGGGGATTTTTCAGTTCTTAAGAGTTTCAGAAAAAGTGTTGAATTTCGATAGTAGAGTGTGTGGGGGGATTCTGATTTCTTTTATTACATTTTTTGTCTATCTGTGAAGGATATAGTCGCACTTTTAAAGCTAATTCACTGCAAATAAATTCAATAATCGATGCTGAAAATAGATATTTTAATTCTTTACTTACAAACATGGATTTTTATCAAGATCTTCGGATGCTTATAATATGAACTTTATATTTATTCTTTTGCAAAATTTAAAAATTCCTTAAAAATTGTGGTTAAATTGCATGTTTAATTATATATATACAGTGAACCCCTAAAGTGTTCCTACACTTGCAATTTCCTATAAAATTTAAGGTTTTCGACTAATACAAATTAATATATTGTAATTATAATTTTTTTGTGATATCTGCAATTTGTTCTTAATGGAATGACATAATTATTTTTCAAAAAAAGATATAACTATTATTTTTAAAAATTAATAATCAAAAAGCTATTGAAAAATTACGCCACAAAAGTCTTCGTACACCTAACAAAAATCTCAACTTAGCTTTAAATATTGTATTTCTTTCTTACTTTAGTACTTAGTAGGATATCTTTTAGTGTCCGCAATAACTTTTAAATGTTTTGGTAAAGATTTAATCAGTCTTTTGTAATTTCTGCATCGGTTTTACTCCATGCTTCTGTCATTATTGTTTTTACTTCCCATTATGTGTTTATATGTCATGTTTTCTCTTTTTTTAAAATCAAATTCTCCCCAAATATGTTCTACTGGGCTAAATAAACTGATTGAGCAGGTTTTTTCAGAATTTTGGACAGTTATAGAGACACCAGCGGCGTACATTGAGAGCAGAGCGCTTAGCGTCATTATCTTGTTAAAAAATGAAGTAGTCTCCTATATCCAAATTTCCGGCGGATAATCTAAAATTTCACTTTAAAATATTTAAATAGAGCTGATGATTCCCAATATCATCAAAAAATACCATACTACCTAATTTTGAGGCCGATTTACATCTCCACGCAAGACCACTTCCATCTCCATGGTTTATTGATCCAATTTGATTCTTGGGATTAAGTTTCAGAAAATTCAAAATTGACAGCAAATTGATTGAGATGAAGGAAAATTAAACATTTTTGGTTCTGATGGGCGTATAATAGTTTGTAAATGAAAAAACAAGGAATTTGATTCCATGAATTTATGTGGAACAAAAACTCCTCCAACTCCATGCTGAAGCATGGAAGTGGAGAAGTTCTTGCATGGGTGTGTAAATCGACTTTAAAATTAGGTAATTTTTTTTAATGGTATTGTGAATTATGAGCTCTATTTAAATATTTTAAAATGAAATTTTAAATTATCTGCCGAAAATTTGGAGATAGGAGACTACTTCATTTTTTAACAGAATAATGACGCCAAGCGCTCTGCTCTCAATGTACGCCGCTGGTGTCTCTATAACTGTCCAAAATTCTGAAAAAACCTCCTCAATCAGTTTATTTAGCCCAGTAGAACATATTTGGTGAGAATTTGATTAAAAAAAAGAAAACATGACATATAAACACATAATGGGAAGTAAAAACAATAATAACAGAAGCATGGAGGAAAACCGATGCAGAAATTACAAAAAAAACTGATTAAATCTATACCAAAACATTTAAAAGTTATTGTGGACACTAAAATATATCCTACTAAGTACTAAAGTAAGAAAGAAATACAATATTTAAAGCTAAGTTGAGATTTTTGTTAGGTGTACGAAGACTTTTGTGGCGTAATTTTTCAATAGCTTTTTGATTATTAATTTTTAAAAATAATAGTTATATCATTTTTAAAAAAATAATTATGTCATTCTATTAAGAACAAGTTGCAGATATCACAAAAAAATTACAATTACAATATATTAATTTTTATTAGTCGAAAACATTAGATTTTATAGGAAATTGCAAGTGTACGAACACTTTTGAGGGGGGTCCCCTGTATATATATATATATATATAAATTTTGTGACATATTACTACGTTTAATTATACTGGACTAGAGAAAACAGTTTTTAAGTGTTCTAAAAAATACTAATTTAGTTTCTTTTTCTCAACTTTAATGTGTAATAAATTCATGTAATTGAAGTTATATTCCATTAATAATTGAAGCATATTAATAATTAAATTCATTAGCTAAATCGTATCTAGCTATAATGTTATTTTAATTTTTCCAAAAAGAAAAAAAAAAGTCCAAATCGAAGAAACTTTAAAATTATCGTCTGTCTTTACATTTCGATGTTTCACTAACAATTCCAACATTAAACTTATTATAAATATATATTTAAAAATAGAATTATTATTATTTATTAATTACTGCTAGCACTTGTACTTGGCAAAGCCTTACAAGAAAAAATATTTAGAAAAGTCGATTTCTAAATATTCTTTGATTTTTACGGCTTAAAAATACGTAGAAAATTGTATCTTGGTATTAGGAATAGTTTTAAGAAAATTTTCAATTTTCGGCAAAGATTTGCCAAATTAGGTGACCAAAGATGGTGAAATTATAATCTTATTGCGCTTGCGTTAAATAATTTATTTATAATTTGTTGAGGGCACAAAATAAATATGTTTATCAGGAAATAAATATATAAAAAGTACATTGTGTGGTATATTCTTTGTTAGTAAACGTATAAAACTTAAAAACTGCACCGATAAAGATTTAAAAAGAAAAACTACCATTTTTGGTCACTGGTTTGTTCCTGATTTAATCTACTTTTTTCACCAGCAAGTTTACTAATTTTTATATTACCTCTAGAGCTAAAAAATGAATAATGTACAATGAATGAAATGATGTAATTAATCTCAATTCAAGTTATTTTGGGGAATTACTTTACACCACTGAAGCAAAAATAGTTAAACTTTTACACATTGGTAGAGAATTATTTGGTGTGAATATGTCTGTTGGTACTTAGATATGGTATTCTCGAATAAAAGAATACATACATTCACGAGAATTTCCGAAAACACGTATCCAGGCAATATATCACAGGGGTGGCTAACCTTTTTGGGAAGAGTGCCACTATTCGATAAAAAATAATTATGCGTGCCATTTCCAACAAACAAATATGGAAAAGTGCAAAAATGTTACTTTTCGTTTATTATGGAATTTTTACACAAATATCAAATTTTTTAATGCGTCTGTGTAGTCAAAATTTAAAAATAATATTATAAATAAGATGAAAGTACAAACTCTTAGGATTCATTGTTAATAAACTTTTTACAAGTGAAATCAGGTGGGTTAGTTGCATAAAACAAAAATGAACAACTTGAATCATTTAATTCAAAATAAGTATTAAAGCTCACTTAATGTAGCTTTTGAATTTCTCAACTTTTTTTTACCAAGTCATCTATATCAGGATTAGCTCTTGCAGGTGCAAACGAAGTTAGGTTAAGACAGGTGCACATCAGCTAGTTTTGAGTGATATTTCTTTCATTATGTTCGTAGCAGAAAACATTTATTCAGTAGCATATTTTGATCCAATTTTTGAGATTTCAGACAACCCCACTTCAATAAAATTGTAAAAAATCATTTTTTATCTTTTCAAAATTTTTAATTTTGAAAAATGTGGTTAATTTTCCAATTCCTCAAAAAAAAAAAAAAAAAAAGTTTAATTTTTCAAAATTTTTAAAATTGTTCAGTAAGTTTTTTCGTATGCCACTGTTACAACCCCACTGAGCCACATTATGGCACGCGTGCCACGGGTTGGCCCATCCCTGAAATATTTGAAATTAGAGATAATTTATTCTGTACAGTTTTATTAAAATAATTTTTAATGTATAAATTTTCAATATATATATATATATATATATATATAATATATATATAATAAAAAATAAAAGCATTTTTTTAAAATGATAAAAAAAAAAGGACAAAATTAGGAATACGTAGATTTCTTCAAACAGTTTTTGATGCTAATTTTTGAAGAAGAAGTTTTTTATGTACTTATTGTTATTGTTACATTTTTCAAATGAGCATTTATATTACGTAACATCAGAAAGGCTACTTAAATTCAGCTTGTATTGAGAGATTTAATTTGAATAATTCTCAAGAAAAGGCAGTCTAAACGGGATTATTACTTGTGACCTACATTTCGTTTCGCATGCATTTAAGCAGAGAAATCAATATTTGGAAAGATAAGTTGCCCCTAAAAGGGCGCTGAAATTATTAACAATATATCCAGTATTTTTTATGGGGGGGGGAGGAAGGGGGCAGTCCTAGTTCTCTGACTGTTTTTCCACAGAAAAATGGATTCTCTGCTGCATTTAAAATCGCATTGCAGTAAATTTCCAGCTTTGTCATCTCATTTTCGTCAACTGTACGGGGTTTTAAATTGTTAAAACTGTCAATACTTTTGTATAACTCTAAAATAGCATTTAATTCGAACTAATTAAATATTTAGTCATTGTTCTCAATCCTAGGGTGTGTCGGCCGCTCGCGTGCAAAGACCTAATGTGCCACCCCTGTGTGGGAGAATTTTTCAAATTTTGTCTAATACTTATCATTGACGTTAAAAACTCATCTACCTGTATATGAGTAAAAAGTAAAAAATTAATAAATATTCAAAGAGACCCAAAAACAAGTAAAAAAAAAATGTTTTTAAGTCAATTCCTACTTAGATAAACGGATTTTTTTTTATTTTAGTTACTTTTTATAAAATAGTTACAATTAATATAAATATGTATATACTTATGACAGAGTCACAACATTAAGTGGCAATTAAATTTTACTAATTATCATTAAATATCGTATTATCTCCAAAACAATCGTGTATATAAATTTCATTTCAACTGAGTGAGGGAAAAAATTTTTTTTTAAAAAAAGTTTTGACCCAAGTCGCAACAAATGAAGCCAACGCGGCTGTATCTTTAATTCTTTAAATAATTAATTTTAATTAATTATGATTAGATTATCGTATTTTTACCCAAAACAATAGTGTATAGGAAATTTCAGCTCAAATGAGTGTTTTAAAATGTGAGAAAAAACCTTTTCAAGTTTTGACACAAGTCGCTATGTCACCAAAATGATGCCAACGGGGCGGTATTTGTAATTGTTTTTGAATAATTAGTTTTAATCAATTAATTTTTACTAATTATAATTAAATTACTGTATTGGCATCCAAAATAATCGTCGTATCTTAAATTTCAGCTCAATTGAGTGCTTTAAAATGCATTTTGTTAAAGATTGAAAATTTGAACAAGATAAATATAGAGAGAGTGTGAACTAATTGTAGGAATTAAATAACTTCTTTCCTTTATTTTTTTTTCTTTTCTAAATTATAAAGCCATTACTAAAAATTGAAAACTTTTAATTTCCCCAAATGCATATTGAATTTAAACACTCCTATGTCTTAGGCAATATTAACTATGTTAGATATTTTCGGCAAGAAACTTCAGCAAAAATCATTTTGGAGACGCCTTTGTTAAGCATCGATCCAAAGCGCACCCAGTGCTTTTGATAAGATTGAAAACCTTTTCTACTGCGGCATTGCCGGATCTGACACGAGTATATTAAGAGTAGACATTAATGGACTCTGAAGGATGTGTATAAAGAGTAGACATTAATGGACTCTGAAGGATGTATATAAAGGGTAGACATTAATGGACTCTGAAGGATGTGTATAAAGAGTGGACATTAAAGGACTCTGAAGGATGTGTATAAAGGAGTAGACATTAATGGATCTCTGAAGGATGTGTATAAAGAGTAGACATTAATGGACTCTGAAGGATGTGTATAAAGAGTAGACATTAATGGACTCTGAAGGATGTGTATAAAGAGTAGATATTAACGGACTCTGAAGGATGTGTATAAAGAGTAGACATTAACGGACTCTGAAGGATGTGTATAAAGAGTAGACATTGATGGACCGACAGAATGTGCACTAATTACCTTTTTTCTTAAGCAATGTTATGCTATCGGGAAATCGGGACTTATTCTGATTTTTCAACAAACTATTTAAAATTCAGAATATTTATTCGAGTTATAATAAGTATTATTTTGAGAAATTCGTAAACAATTTTGCTTGATTGATAGAACTACTCGTATATGCGACCCCCTCCCCTTGTTTTGGCCGCCCGAATGCGGTACACGCGCTGCACACCTGCTAAGATCAACTCTTATTCTCAGCAGCCGCTAAACATTTCAATTCCTTTAATGTAGTCCAAACGGACCGTGGGTAGCGGGCCACGACATTGTTGGGACAGTATGGGGGACATTGTTGCACTTTAAATAAATTGACTATTTAGTCCTCCAGTGGCGTGATGTGGAGCCCCTCTACGCAGTGGCTCTTCAGTGGCACTTAGATCGAACTTATGACACGGTAGCCACGAGTTCGTGATCTTAACCACTAGGGCTTGGTGATATGAATTTTTAGAGTCACCCTATTCAGCTACTGGAGGGCTTTTGGCAAGGGACCTCGTAATGGTGAACCATGGTCAAGTGAGGAAGGCGGCACTGACCTGGCATCTCCATCTCCTAACTACCACACCTACACCAACAGGGAACGTTTGAGCCCTACATATTAAACGTGGATCGCTCCCCTACATGCGGTCTTTAGTACCGAGAGAACGTTTGAGCTCTCTACAGATTACACGTGGATCGCTACCTATACGGCGGGTCTTCTGTAGTACTGGGTTAGAACTCATGACATGCCAGGCACGAGTCCTTTACCTTGACCACTAGGCTACCGCTGCTTGGGGATATGGAAAGATGGCAGAAAAAAACAAGATATCAATCATTGGCATGGCCAAGTAATTTTAGCGCGTTTTTCAAAATTGGGAAAACTATGGGAAAATTTAAAATATGATTCGGCTCATCTAGGGCTCAAATGCGACCAAATGCCGAAAACCCGAGGTCAATTGGTTGCTTATTGGCTGAGAAAAAG